>APFE031293924.1:119404-199292 GCA_000404065.3 Pinus taeda
TAATTTTAAAATTGCTTATATTGATTAAAATTATTAAAAATTATTTAAGCAATTATTTTAGTGGGACGAACCTAAAATATGTATGCTCAATGCTTATGGGGCTTATGGGGTGGTTTAATTAGAAATAGTTGTGTTACCAATACTATATCGATTGAGAGTTCACATATTATGATATTATCCTCTAGGAAATATATCAAATAGTTTGTAAACCATGAAATTTGGAATTGAAAGTTCAAAAATTGGTTATCCTCTAGGAAATATATCAAATAGTTTGTAAACCATGAAATTTGGAATTGAAAGTTCAAAAATTGGTTCATTATCATTTTCCTTTGTAAAATAACCACGTTGGTACGAAACCATAAAATGTTTAAAAAGCCTAATTGGTGTATATGAAATTTAGATAAAAGACAGGTTGAATGGTAAAATATCTTTTTTCTTTTATAAAATCTTCAAGGCAGTTTCGGGTTAGAATGGAATATATAAGATTAATCCGAACAGTAAGACGTAGTAGTTCTCCGACATTGTTGGATGTTGTTCAGATTTTCTGTTCTGCATAAGATAGGTAAAATCTCAGTTGATGACAACAATAGGAATCAGTTCCTAGATTAGCTCCAGGTTGTTGGGAGATGATTAATGCCTCCTATATTTGATGTGAGTGAGTTAATGAGGTTGTTAGATTCTCTTTGCTATATAATAGGCAACCATTCGGATGTTTGCTATGAAGGTGAGTTTTGTGAGGATTTCATTATGTAATCTCCCGCTTGATTAATAAGATTGCCGATGCCTATGTTGTGTGGACATAGCCCAGATTGGTTGGGTGAACCACGTTAATTCCTGTGTTTTGATGTGCTTGAATTATTTGCTGAGTGATTTGACTAATCTGCTGTGCATCTGATCTCTGACAAGTGGTGTCAGAGCAGTTGGAGGCGTCGCGCAGCTAGACCGGGCTGGAGGTGGAGCGCAAAGGCGTGTTGGACTATTGTTGATGTCCGCCTACGTGGAGGTTTACAGCGCTGAGGAGTATTAGATATTGTTGTGTTGCTGCACCTGCGTGTAGCACTGGAGTATTGTTGTATTAGTTGCTATATTGTTGAGCACTTGCTGTATTGATTGTTGCGTGGTTTTTCCTACCTGCGTGTAGACTGAAGGCAGTGTTGTATACGCACTGCTGTTCAAACAAGCATGGAGCTGGTTGAGCCTCCGTGGAGGCTTGAAATTGTGCATGCTCATCTAAACCTGCGTGTTCGTTGTTCGTGCCAAGTGGTGTGCTGTTGCGTAGTGTGGGATTGTATGTGGAACCGAACAGTTGGTTTATAGTGTCGGATATCAGTGTAAAGGCCGCCAATTCAGAGAGCTTAGTTTTGGGAAGCCTGTGGAAGCATGGATTCTTTTTTCAATTGGTGCTTGCTGCGTATAGCTGAAACCTTCAATTGGTGCGGTTGAACTCGTGCGTGGTGGAGAGTGCATGTAAGTCCAAGCACTATTTTTTCTTTTGTACTGTTTTTTGTTTATTAAATGGTGGCGCTGTGCTGGTAATTGTGTGTGCTGGTGATGCGGAGGCATTACAGTATATTTATATTCCAGCGCATATAATCAGAAGGGATGCTTAGTAGTTTATTTATCTTCCACTGTAATTTTGTCCACCGAAAATCATAAGCAATACTAGCATCCATCCACCACATTCGTGCTCTCTTAAAGGAAGCCACCAGATTTAAAAATGTTGTACATGAGGAAACCACTAGATCTGAAAATGTTTTTTTGTTTTGAGGAAACATGCCTTTCACTAGATCTCAATGAATTTAAATGAGGTGGAGTAGATTTTTGGTTGAGCGGATCAATCCTTCCATTGGTGATTCGAATTTTTTTTTTATGGTGTGCGGTGAGATATATATTTTGTTATAAATTGCAGAATTGGTACATTGTGATTCACACAGCAAAATATTTTTTTGTTTACACAAAGGCTAAAAAGGCATAGGCAGTCTATGTTATTAATTGTTGGTATTTAAAGTTGACTTTTTGGAGATTATTGGGTTTTTTGTTTTGTTGATACAAAATGGTGAAAACTCAGAGTGCCCGGTTTGAAATTGAGAAGTTTAATGGCAAAAATAATTTCGAAATCTCGAAGGTGAAAATGCATGACTTGCTTGTCCAACAAGGCGTGGTAAAGGCATTAATGGGTAAATCCAAACAACCTTACAACATCACAGACGATGAGTGGGATGAGATGGATGAAAGAGCAGTTAGTGCTATTCGATTATGCCTGGCGGACAATGTCCTATTTAATATCGTGTCAGAGGTAACAGCTGCTGGTTTGTGGACAAAATTGGAGAAACTCTACATGACCAAATCCTTAACCAATAGGATTCTCCTGAAGCGACAGTTGTACAGTTTGCGAATGAAGGAAGGTACATCGATTGCTGATCATTTAAATTCTTTTAATACTCTTCTTGTGCAATTACAAACTATAGAAGTAAAAATTCCATCCGAGGATAAGGATATTACTTTATTGTGCTCGTTGCCCGAGTCATGGGATCATTTTGTTACTCCTATAAGTCTTAGTTCATCAGAAACTATTGAGTATGATGATGTAGTTGCATCCTTATTATCGGAAGAAACAAGGAGGAAGTCGCATTCTGAAACCTCTACATCAGAAGCTATGATGGTTAGAGGTCGTTCGAAAGAAAGATGCCCCAGGAAGCCAAGCGACTCACGTTCAAAGTCGAAAGGGAAGAAGAGTAAGCTAAAGTGCTAGTTTTGTGGCAAATCAGGGCATTTAAAGAAGGGCTGCTGGAAGCGACAACAGTAAACTTCAAAAGCAGATTCTTCGACAGAGAAGAAGGAGGCCAATGCGACAGATATAGGTTCGACATCTGGTTCAGGTATGAGTGATGAAGTTTTATCAGCTAATGTGTCAAATCATGGTCAACATTGACTATTAGATTCCGGTGCATAAAACCACATGTGTATCCATAAAGAATGGTTTAAGGAATATAAATCAATTAATGATGGAGTTGTGTACATGGGTAATGATGAACATGTAATATTGTGGGGATTGGGAGCATACAACTACAAATGTTTTATGGGAAAACTAGAATATTAACTGATGTGAGGCATGTACCAGATTTAAGGAAAAATTTGATTTCATTAGGAGCACTTGATTCAAATGGATATAAAACTGTAACTCAAGGTGGAGTAATGAAAATTTACAAAGGCATTTTACTAGTTATGAAAGCTAAGAAAGTAGGAAATCTATTTCAGTTAGAAGGAGGTACAGGGTCAGCTTTTGTGTCTACTGTGTCTGACCATGACAGTAACTCCATTCACTTATGGCATCAAAGATTGGGGCATATGAGTGAGAGAGGGTTGAAAATTTTGGCTGATCGCAAGTTACTTCCAAATCTGAAGTCTGGAAAATTAGATTTCTGTAAGCATTGTCTGTTTGAAAAACAAAGTAAACAAAAGTTTAAAACAGGCAAACATACTAGTAAAGGCATTCTTGATTATATCCATTCAGATGTTTGGGGACCAGCCCCTACAACCTCATATGGTGGTTCGTCTTATTTTGTATCATTCATTGATGACTTTTCTAGGAAGGTTTGGATCTACATGTTAAAAAGAAAGTCTGATCTTTTTTCAGTTTTCAAGCAGTTTAGAGCATTGGTAGAAAACAGCACTGGTAGAACAATAAAATGTTTACGAACTGACAATGGTGGTGAGTTTACTTCCAAGGAGTTTGACAGCTATTGCAAGGATGTAGGGATCGAGAGGCATAAGACCACGGTTTATACTCCTCAGCAAAATGGAGTTGCAGAACGCATGAACAGGACTCTTCTCGAGAGAGCAAGGAGTATGCTAAGTAACGCCGGGTTGCAAAAGGAGTTGTGGACGGAAGCGGTGGCAACAGCTTGTTATGTGATAAACCCATCTCCATCAACGACCATAGACTGCAAGATTCCGCAAGAGGTATGGAAAGGACACCCTTGTGACTATTCTAAACTCAGAGTGTTTGGTTGTGATGCATATGCTCTAGTGCCTAAACATCAGCGAACTAAGTTAGATCCAAAGTCTAAAAGGTATATCTTTGTTGGGTATGGTGTTGGAACAAAGGGATATAGATTGTGGGATCCTACTACCCGCAAAATCATCATCAACAGAGATGTAAAGTTTAATGAATCCTCTCTTGTACAGTTAGATGTAAATAGTAGATTGAAATAGGATGATGTATCTGACTTTCAACACATTCAGTTTGATAGTATTTCTAACGATAGTCATGATGACCATAGTTCAGATACTAGTCATGAACAGGTTTCAGAATCAGAACATGAACAGGGTTTAGGTTTAGATCATGAACAAGTCTCATATAATGATTGGCAAGAAGTTCCTACAGAGGGTAGTCATCCAATCGAGGAAGCGCCAGAAACATTCTTAAGGAGGTCGACAAGAATCAAACGGCCATCGAGAAGGTATGATGATTATGTCACTTCTGTTGCATTTACTGCTAATGACAATGAACCTCTGTGCTATCAGGAAGGAATAGAAGGTTCGAAAAGTGACAAGTGGAAAGCAGCCATGAAGGACAAAATGATGGCCTTAAATAAGAACGACACATGGGATCTGGTTGAGCTTCCGAAAGGTAGGAAACCTATGGGGTGTAAATGGGTTTTCAAGCTGAAACGAGGTGTGAATGATACGGAAGACAGGTACAAAGCGCGACTGGTTGCAAAAGGGTTTTCTTAGAAAGCCGGTATTAACATTCATGAGATTTTTTCACCAGTGGTTAAAATTGTTTCAATTAGAATAGTGTTAGCATTAATGGCTTTGCTTGATTTAGAGTTGCAGCAGTTAGATGTTAAGACTGCATTTCTACATGGTGACTTAGATGAGGAAATATATATGGAACAACCGGAAGGGTTTGTTGAGCATCGCAATGAGAAATTTTTCTGCAGGCTCAAGAAGTCATTATATGGCCTGAAGCAGTGGCCTCAGCAATGGTTTAAGAAGTTTGATTCTTTCATGTTGAGTCAGAAATATGTTAGAAGTGAATATGATCATTGTGTTTATTTTAAACAGTTCAATAATGGCGTATTCATTATCTTGGTATTGTATGTTGAAGATATGCATTTAGCAAGAAAAAACATAGAAGAAATCAACAGGTTGAAGGCTCAGATAGCAAGGACATTTGATATGAAAGATCTAGGAGCAGCAAGGCAGATTTTGGGCATGGAGATTTTCAGAGACACGAGCAATGGTAAGCTATGGCTATCACAACAAAAGTATATTGAGAAAATACTTTTGAGATTTGGTATGAATAATGTGAAGCCTGTGTCAATCCCTTTATCTTCCCATTTTAAGCTTTCTTCGAGTTTATGTCCTAATACAGATGAAGAAAAGGATTACATGTCTCGAATTCCATATGCCAATGTAGTAAGGTGTTTAATTTATGCGATGGTTTGTACTCGACCAGATATTTCACATGCAGTTGGGGTTGTCAGCAGGTACATGGCAAATCCGGTTAAAAAACACTGGTCAGCAGTGAAATGGGTGCTTCGGTATTTGAGAGGCACAAGTAGTTATTGTATTTCTTACAATAAGAGTAGTGAATTTGTTTGCGGATATGTTGATTCCGATTTTGCAGGTGATTTGGATAAGATAAGGTCAACTTTAGGGTACGTCTTTACTCTTGCAGGTGGAGCTATCAGCTGGATGTCAAAGCTACATAATATTGTTTCTTTATCCACTACTGAAGCAGAATACATTGCTTCTTCTCATGCTTGCAAAGAAGCGATTTGGTTGAAACGTTTGTTTGGTGAATTTGGTAGGTTGCAGGATAGCATCAAGTTATTTTGTGACAGTCAAACTACAATACATTTGGCTAAGAATCTGGCCTATCATAGTAAATCAAAGCATATACCGATCAAGTACCATTTTGTAAAACAGGTTATCACTGAAAGGGGAGTCTCTCTAGAAAAGGTGCATACAAAGGAGAATTGTGCAGACATGTTCACGAAACCAGTTTTGTTAGAGAAGCTACGTTGGTGTTTGGCTTCTCCTGGCTTGCAGAAAAGATAAAATAATAATAACAGTGCATCATGCTAATTGCTGTCAAGGTGGAGATTGTTGAGATTTTCTGTTTTGCATAAGATAGCCAAAATCTCAGTTGATGACAACAATAGGAATCAGTTCCTAGATTAGCTTTAGGTTGTTGGGAGATGATTAATGCCTCCTATATTTGATGTGAGTGAGTTAATGAGGTTGTTAGATTCTCTTCGCTATATAACAGGCAACAATTCGGATGTTTGCTATGAGGGTGAGAGTTTTGTGAGGATTTCATTATGTAATCTCCTGTTTGATTAATAAAATTGCCGATGCCTATGTTGTGTGGACGTAGCCCAGATTGGTTGGGTGAACCACGTTAGTTCCTATCTTTTGATGTGCTTGAATTATTTGCTAAGTGATTTGTCTAATCTGCTGTGCATCTGATCTCTGACCGATGTGATTTAGATATACTGAAGCAACATTAATCTAAAAATAATCTCTTTAAAAAATTTTGTCCTTTTTCTAGATTTTATTTAGGCATTTACTGTATTTTTATTCCCTTAAAAGCTTTTTGAGTTTTATAAGATATTGAATCTATTTCATATAAATTGAAAATAAAAGTTATATATAATTATAAATTTTTTTATTTAAGAAATGTGGGTAGTTATATTATTAAGTTGTAAATAGAGCCTATATAAGAGATTATTTTAATAGATGTGATTAATTTTTTATAATATGTTCCACTTAATGCGCATATCCTCTTCCAATTTCAGATAAACATGGTCTCGATGAACTGGATTTAGGTCAAGTTTATCCATTCAAAATATCCCAAGCTTTCCCGGATTTGGAAGCTATCACTTAGTACGTTTCCACACGAAGGCCAAATTCAATTAAGTCCTCTTATATTCCCTTCTTGGAGAACGAAATCATACCTTCATGATCTTTCCATAGTTTATTGTTTTAGTAAATCATAGTATTTGGAGAACGAAATCATACCTTCATGATCTTTCCATAGTTTATTGTTTTAGTAAATCATAGTAATTTTTTTCAATAGTATACGCTTATATTTACTCCAAAAAATTTATTCAATTTTTAAATAATGTTGAGAATTACCTAAACTTTTAAATAATACTGGGAATTACATAAGTCAGATAGAAAGTGTCTGATTGAAAGTAAAGTATAATCTATATACTACTTTTATGTAATCCAATTTGAAAGAAAAAATTCTTTTGGTGTTAACTCTCTAAGGAAAATTCTCTTTAAAGTAAGTTCTCTTTCAAATAAAAACCTAGATAGTCGAGAGAACTAGGAACTTCTTCTCTTTCCAACATAATCGAGGCTACTACTAACATTTTCACATAATGATAATTTAATATCTTATCGATTATTATATAATTTTGAAGAATTAAAAATTATTATTAAATAATTTAAAAATTATATATAAAACTAATAAGTCTTTGTTGGCTAAAAATAATTAGTAAATTGTAAATTATAATTATAAAATATCCTCAAATATAATAGTGTATAAAAAGAGGTATTAATAAATAATATTATAATACATTAAAAAATACAAAAACCTAAAATTGATCAATTAATAATTGTTTTTGCGTAATCTCACAGCATTTTTAATAATGTGAGAATATGTTTTAATAGTTAAATTATTAATAATTAAACATCTAATTTAGTGTAATTTTATTAAAATTTCTTTAATTTTTTTTGCTAAAGCAAGACACTGTTTTTCTATTTCATTATACCAAAAGTAATGTTACAATATATACAAAAAATTTGACTTTGTCATGGACTTCGGAAAAAACAAGGGCATTCTGCCATAGGAAAGGCCCTCCACACTGACTAAAGGATAAGTTAACCATTCAAAAGATACCCTTGATTAATTGTTAACCCATGTTCAAACTCCTCAATCCCAACCATCATTACCGCACATAGCGGGAAAGCACAAGCGGCCCCAAAAAAATACACGGTCAAATCGGATCGTCGAACCCCTCTACAGAAATGGACGCTCAGAGAAAAATTGGGAAGCCAAGCTGCTCGAGCTTTAAGGCACGATGGAGGGTGGTATTACGTACCCCACCCTCGCCACGTGTTGAGATCCTAGTGCGATCGCTCTCAAAGAGCCCAAACCACTTACCATTCAAAAGCTCAGTGATCAACTGGAAACCACTTAAAGCCTGGTTTTTCATTCCATAAGAGGATTGCAAGAGAATATTCGTCGTTGGAAAGATCCAACCTGCCTTCCCCCGAAGGCTAACTTCGGGACTCGTAACAGAAACAGTCGTCGACTGTAAATTAAAAATTTTGTTGCAAATCAAAGGAGAAAGGGGCCTGGTTAACTCACACCAAAGGATAATGTAACTGCTCAGAGTTTGCCCTTCTTCAAGATTCCAACCGAAGTACTATATTTGAACTTGCATAAGAAGCTTCATTCCATGTCTTTCCCTCTAGCCCAAAGTCTAAAAATTTCTCTGTCTTTTGCCACTTGTTCATTGCAGAGAGCTTTTAATCTTCTCTAAGGCGACTCCTACCACTTCATGTCAATCCAGCATTTTGAATTAATCACTCCTTGGTTGGCTAGTAAATCTACTAGTTTATTGGCTTTCCGACGAACATAATTGAAGCTAATAGTTCAAAGACCCCAGAGATGATTTTGAATTCTTTGGTACACTTGAATTATTTTCCAGTGTTTTGAGACCCTTTCTAGCGTTGTTCCACAACAGATTCTCTTTACTGCATTTATAGATATCTCTGAGTCTGCTTCGATAATGACATTTGACCTGTGATTTAGTTTGAGAAGCTCTAAACAATGTCCCAATGCCATTAGTTTAGCCATGTTGTTGGTGTTTATTCCTAAATGGTAATGGAAAGTAAAGATTATAGTTCCTTCCTCATTTGTTAACACCGCACCGTAACCGTTGTTCCAGGGTTCCTTTTTGAAGCACCATCAATATTGCATTTCAGATAACCTTTCGGTGGAGGATGCCACAACTCCTTTTCCATTTCCAAATCTCTTTCCTTTCTACTAAGTCCATGGTGAATGATCTCTTGCATACCCAGATGCCTGAGAGTTCTCAATTCATTCGCTGTGGGAGGATTCTTGGGATAACTACGCATAGTGGTTGAAACTATCTCCTTAATCTATTTCAATATCAGATCCATCAGGCGAAGAGGTGTAGTTTTTTCATCCTTGAAAATTCTTTTATTCCTCCCTTTCCAAACATTCTAGATAATGAAGCTTGGCGTAAAGGTCCAGGCTAGATTAAGGATCTCATACTCCAAAATGTTTTTTGTTTGCCTGTTCAGGGTATTAATGATGTTTCCTTTACCTTTGTATGTCTGTTGAAACATGGTGTCAAAAGAATCCAACAGCCAGTTGGTGTAGGCTTTTGAGAATATGCTCCATAGTCTCCTGTTGAGCTTCACATAACTGACATCTAGAAATCCCAATAACCCCCCTTTTCCAAATATTGTCCCAAGTTAATATTTTCTTGTGATGAACTAACCACATGAAAAGCTTGATCTTCATCCACCCTTGGTGGCTCCAAAGTTGTTGCTAGGATTTCGCCAAGACACAGGGATCTAGGTTCAGGATAATTCTTTTTGCTTCCTTGATATTAAGGGTACCTTCTTTATTGAGGCCCCATCTTAGCTGATCATATCCCTCTGTTACCAAGATATTCCTTTTTTTTAACATGCTCATGAGTTCCTCTTCTTTTGTTTTATGGGGTTGTCCTCTCTGCAGTCTATTTTCCTCTAGTTTCTTCACTTCCAAGAGTCACGAGGAAGATTCCATAAATATTTAACTTTTATTAATCCTTGGGAATATATTTCCTGCATTAGGCTTACAAAGTCCACTCTTAATAGTGTTGGTTCTTGTTGCCATTTGTCTTCACAGAAGAGAGCTAGATCTCCTACTCTAATTTCCCAGAAACCGTTGTTTTGTACTAGGCTTTTATTTTTCCAAGCATTATTCTAGATGTAAAAGCCTTTTATGTCTCCAGACATTCTTATAAGATCACTTGTTTTCCAAGTGCTTGTATATTTTTCTTTCCAGAGTTTGGCCCATTGAGTCCCTAGTTCTTTAACCCACCTCCACCAGAGCTTGGCTCTTAAAACATTACTTAGAATCTCTTGATCATCTAAGCTTAGACCTCCATGACATTTGGGTTTACAGATTTTATCCCAAGAAACAAGGGCCCATTTCTTCCTTATTTCCTCCTTGCCCCAAAGGAAGTCTCTCTGGATGTTCCTAAATTGTTGTAAGACCCATTTGGGAGCTGGAAGGGCTGATAAAAAGAAAACAAGGATAGATTGAAGGATGATATTTATCAAAATCAACCTTCCAGCAAGATTCAACGATCTGAAAGTCCAATTTTTGACTTTGTCATGCATCTTGTTGAGCACCAGTTCCCAAATACTTTTATGCAATGGTTTAGCTGTTAGGGAAATTCCCAAATACTTTGAAGGGAGGGAATCCCTTTGAAAGTGCAAAATTCTAGAGATATTCCTCTGAATTGCAATGTTAGTATTTAAGAAAAAAAAAATTGATTGGAGAGATTAACTTCCATACGTAAATCCAAGGCAAAGTCATTTAGGATTTGTTTGTACGCTGAAGCTTCTTTGACTATGGGGATACCTTGCAGCATGGTGTCATCCACAAATTGTTGGTGAGTCATTGCTTGACCATTCTCTATTAATTCGAGGCCCTTGATCTTTCCTAAGACTTTCGCTTGATTGATGGATCTACCCAGACCTTCCATCATGAGAATAAAGAGAAAGGGAGAGAGTGGGTCTCCCTGCTTGAGGCCTTTGGAAGGAGTGAAGATCTCTCAGGGCGAGCCATTCACTAGAATTGAAAAGCTAGAAGAAGTAACCAGAGCCATAACCCATCTGACCAAGTTGTGATCAAACTCAAATGCAGTAAGGACCATCTTGATGTAAATCTAATTCACCTTGTCATATGCTTTTGCAATATCTAATTGCAAGATCATACGAGCCTGCCTTTTGCTGGTAAGCATATGAACTACCTCATGGGCTTGAATAATGTTGTTTGGAATTTGTCTTCCTTCAACATAACCAGATTGTTCCCCTGAAATTAAAGACTGAAGAAGTGTTTTGAGTCTGCTAGCCAAAATCTTGGAAATAATTTTGTAAACAACATTGCATAAAGCAATGGGTCTAAACTTATGAAGAGTTAGGGTTGAGTCCTGTTTGCAGATCAGGGAGATGAAGGAGGTGTTGAGGGCTTTCTGAATGGTCTTGCTTCTTCTGAAGTCCTCTACAACAATCAGAATATCCTGTTTGACAATATTCCACCAGGCCTTTGAAAAAGTCCACATTAAAACCATTTGGACCTGAAGCTTTGCCACTCTGCATGTCTTTGATAACCTCACTGACTTCTTCTTCAATTACTAGCTTATTCAGGTTAAGATTATCCTCTCTAGACACCATCTTAGGGATATTTTTTGTAATTTCCTTAATGCATTATTCTCTATCTAGATTGTTTTCCTTTGTGATGCCTTTGAAATGTTGTACTAGCACAATTTCAATATTCTTATGATAGGTATGAAGCTCCCCATTCTCATTCAATATCGAAGAAATTCTATTGTGCACTCTGTTGACCATGGTAGATCTGTGGAAAAATTTGGTGTTTCGTTCACCTTCTTTGAGCCACTAAACTCTAGACTTTTGTCTTCGAAAGATTTCCTCTTGTTTGCATAAATTTTCCAATTCTTGATTGTATTTATCAGCTTGTTCACTTTTGAAATTGTCAAAACCATCTATGATCAATGCTTGGTTTAGTTCCTGTATTTTAAGTTCCACTGATTTTTTGTTCATGAAAATATTGACAAACTCCTTCTTGTTCCATTCTTTGAGTCTAAGTTTTATGTGCTTTAGTCTTTTATGAAGGAGGAACATTTTGATGCCCTGGATCTGCAAATCTTTTGACCACCATTTTTCAATGTTTCTGATGAAATCTGGGTGGGAGAGCTAGATGTTCTCAAATCTGAAGGGTATATTCCTGGGAGAATCAATCCCTTTGATCTCTAATTGAATCAGCCAGTGATCAGAGCCTCGAAATGCAAGAACACTGGTAGTTATTTCTTTATTAGTGATCATTATCTCCTCTGAGATCAAAAATCTATCTAACTTGGAGGTGACCTAGGCATCACCTCCTATTTTGTTATTCTAAGTAAAAAGGTCGTTGTGCATTTTAAAGTCAACGAGTTTCATATCTTCTGTCAATGATTGGATCACTACGAAATCACTGCTAGGGGTTCTGGTACCTCCTTTTTTCTGAAAGAGACTTAATCATGTTGAAATATCCTCCCATGACCCAAGGGATTTCTCATGTCTACTTCTAAGATCAACTAGGGAGTCAAGAAATGTTAGTTTCTCATCTATTCGTTGAGGACCATAAACATTCGTAACCAGGAAGGTGTCTGACACCCTCACTGGTTGAATGATAACCAATAAATAATTTCTTGATGTCTCTGTATCTATTATGCTAACTTTTTGGGAGTTCCATAAACTGAGAATGCCCCCAGCTATTTTCTCTGCTTTAACTTCTAGAAACTCAAATCTATTAAGCCATTTGCTATGGATTTGTTTTAATTTTTCAATGGAGCATTTTGTTTCTTAAATGAAGATTATGTCTAGCATTGCTAGCTTCATTTTGTTACTTAGCATTCTTTGTTTTCTTTTACTTCCTATACCTCTGATATTCCAAGATATGAACTTCATAATTAAATATTTGCAAATGAGTAACTGGTTATATCTTTCATCTTACTGGAGTCTATAATTAGCTTTCCACACTCCATCAAGAGCTCATTTTGCTTTTCCCTGCCCCTCTTCTTTCCTGGATTTCTAGTAGCTAATCCTGGAGTTGATTTCATTGTTTTCACCCCTCTGTGCTCCTGTTTGTGATTATTTTTAAATTTATCCAACCCTCCTTCTTGAGTTTTCCATAAAAACAATTATTGTATTCGGTTGCATTCTTCATGAGGCAGTGAATCTACTCCTCCTTTGGTTCCCTGCATCAGGAATCCTTCGAGATCCAGGTTTTGCTTGTCGAGCATTTCTTGTGGTTCATGATCTTCCAGATATATTTCACTTTGGGTCATTTCCTAGTCCATCTCCATTTCTTTTTCACTTATCATCACTTTTTTTTTAGAACCAATCTCTTCAGATTGTTTTTTTTCTCTTCTTTTTCTTTTTTATTAGCACCTTCCTCTTGATATTGGTTTTCTCTTGTGATCTCTTCATTCTCTTCCAGCACTTGAAACTTGTTCTGACTGACCTTTTGCCCCTCATTATATTGTTGCTTAAGCCCCTTTTTTCCTCCTCTTCATCTACTTTCCACTTTTTGAAAGCTTTCTATGTCTTTTGTTGTATTAAGTTTATCTTTGTTGTCTGCTTTACTAAGAGGGCAGTCTTTGAAGAAATGTCCATGTTCATGACACCTACAACATCTAAAAGGGATATGCTCGTAGTCCACTGTCTGCACCCACTCCTCATCAAAATCTTCCAAGATAACTTCATCTGGAAGTGCTCCTGATAGATCCATTTCCACCCTTATCCTTGCAAAGGAGGTATATTTTCCTCTTCTTGTGGCTTCATAACCTTTGACAAAATGTCATAGTTTATTGCCAATGGGAGCTAGAGATTCAGTTTGCCAATAATCAAGAGGTAGAGAATAGAGTCTTACCCACAATGGAACCAAAGAGAAAGTCTCGCGCTCTAGAACAAAGTTCATCCTCCATGGCCTCATATAGAGAACAGCTGCTGCAAAAAACTAGGGTCCTCCGTCGAATATTCTATCTTTGTCTTCGATGTTGGAGAATACCACTATGAAGAATCGCTTTGACCCAAGATGAAGGTCAATGCTTCCTTTGGGTTTCCAGTGATACTTGATCCATGTCTGTAAAGCTTTTTGAGTGGGCCATAGTCTCATGAATTTACAGATAATGGCGTAGGTCCCCATGTGTTCTGTGTGTGCCTGCAGAGTAGGGTCATTTAATATTACTGTAGGAAATATTTTTGTTTTTGGTTTGCAAGGTCCTTTTTGTTTTTTGTCTCTTGAACCCTGACTTTTGTCTTCTTCCTCTTTGTCCTTTGTGCAGTTGTTTTCCTTGGTTTTGGTCCCATCTGCTTCCTTTTCATTGTCCTTATTCCTTTCATTCGTACCACCTTTGCTATTCCCCATCGGTGATTTACTCCTACTGGCAACAGCATCTTTGTAGGAGCGAGCGATTCCCTCTTCTGTCGCCCTCCATTGGAGAGGAAGTCTACTGATTTCTGAAACCCTATTCGCTTCACTTCAGATCTCCACATTTTTTCACTCCCCTTTCTAAACTCCTCTTTCCTATTAAAATTTCTTTAATAATTTGATGAAATAATAATAAAAAATTATAATGTCTCATCAAATAATTAATAAAAAGTGAACAACCATTAAAAAATTTTAAAATTTTAATATTATATTAATAAAATTACAAAATTATAAATACTAATAATATAAATAGATTCACATTTAATTTTAATTAAAATTAATAATCATGTAGAAATTAAATATTAACGATATTTTTTTCTAAATTTCATTCAATAGTATCACCATATTTTAATTAATTTAATTATTTTGGACTTAGAATTGTTTCCAGGTGAAAGTGAGGTTAACCATTTAAATAAATTATTTGCACATCTATGTTAATTAATTTATATCCATATCAATTTATATATATTTATATATAGAAAAAATAATGTTGTATAAATAAATGTGGGTAATGTTGTATATAATCACATAGTTAATGTGGGTTATCAATTATATGTATATATATAGAGAGAGAGATAATAATAATAATAAAATCATTTTAATTTGTGTTGATAAAATGTCATGCACATGTTATGTAAAATACTTTAATGTCAACTACTTATATATCATATATTGTTTTGAAAAAATTATTTGAATATCATTTAAAAAGTAATTTTTTGTGTTAAAATGTTTGAAGTGGTCTCTAAATTTTAAAGTTTGGTCCTCTATATAACATTCAACAATACAATTTAAACAATGAAAAATTACATATTATATTTTGCATTCTAAAAAAGTTTGCATGTGAAGAAATTTGATCCCTCTCTTAATCATATTAAATCATTGCTTAAGATAGATCTATAGTGCTTAAGATAGATCTATACTCGTATACAAGATGGATCTATAATGCTATACTTAAGATGCTAATGAAATAAAATATGTTTTAGAAATAATTTCTTTATAATAAATAAAAACAAATTAAAAATTCTATTTTATATATATATTAGCATTTAAAATTTATAATTCAAGAGAAAGATTCCTATTTATAACATGGAAAATTATTGATAACAAAATAAAAATTACTATTTTTAAAAGAAGAGAAGTTAAGAACAGAAATCACATGAAATCAATGAAAAAATTTGTGAAGATATTTATGGACATATTGCTATGATTGTTATGGACTTGGTTGAATCAATTCACTCTATAGAATCTTTGTTTTGGACACCTCAATTCTATTGGTGTAAGGTATTTCAATTTTTATTATAAATTTAATACAATATGATTACAGAAAGTAGAAATGGAGATAACATATGATCAGTTAAAAAGTTGGTCAAGATATTCATGGACATATTGGTAAAATTGTTATGGAGTGGGTTGAATTATTTAAGCCCTAGAAAATTTGTTATGCACGCCTGAATTCTATATTACAAGTCGTCATGTTTTATTGGTGTGAGTGAGGGTATCTCTAAAATTTAGTAGAATATGATATTTAGGGAATATTATTGTTGTTATATGTCTAAATGTTTGGTTCTTTCTCTTTGCTGCTCATAATACAAAACAGTTAGTATCAAAACACATGATTGTGGTAGCTGGATTGAAAGGAGCAACTTCGTGAAAACATGGCAGACAAAATCTGGAATATGTAATGGCGCTGAACCGCGGACAGATAGTCATTAAACGCGAGATTCCAATACAACTAGGGAGATAAACTCAGACCATATATAAGAAACACTCCCTAGAAAGAACTTCTATTGAGACGAACTCAAAGAACTGCAACAAGTACGAGTGCAAGCCAGACACATGTCGCTGATTGTAAGGAAAATGGAAGGATGGACCATCAAGTCGAGCGTTAAGAAAAAGGTAGGAGAGTATTCACCATATCCGGTGAAGAAAAGCGCAATACAGCTTTATTGTAATTTTATGTTGGGAATTTTCTGGTAAATTCTAAAACAAAAAATTAATTGAATAGAGAGCAATTCTCTGTTTTTCTCTTCAGAATTTTTGTACAGGGAAGCAAAAAAAATTTCTGAGAACAGAGATTTTTAACACCAATAAAACTTTTATATTCATTAATAAAAAACCTGATACATATTTCTTCCTATTTCTTAGAGGGATTCACCAAGAACTTTCACTAAAAACAAAATTACCTTGCCTCTTTCACAAATAATTTTACAACGCTATGTAAAATCTTCATTCACTGCTATGTGAAAAGTTTTTACGTTTAATGTTGTAGAATAAAAATTCTTACATGGGTTTACTGTTGTAAAAGAAATTCTTTCACATTCACCTCTGTGTGAAATTCTTCATTACATTCGAAATGTTGGGTTTTCACATTTCATATTCAAATAAAAAAAAATTACATTGCAATCCCATTTGTTTCAACAAACTACAAACCCCCGTAAAAGGGAATTCCAAATATTCATTTGCTGCCGCAAGTTTTTCTACATTTGCCGCACTGTTGTTCTACCTTGGTTTTCATTCCTCGCTGCTGCGAACACAACTTCTTCTCCTCCCACGTGCAATTACAATTCAAAGTCAAAGCATACAACAAAACTATATTGTATACGATTTTTATGTGTTAATACATGCCGTATGAAAAAATTAATGTTTTTACCTAAGACTATGACAGTTCATTAAATACATTAAATAAAAGTCGGGAGTAAAAGTAAAAATAACGTTCTGGCAGATTGATGAAGATCCATGTCCGTTGACCTGATTGGACGCATTTCGCACATCTAACTCACACAAACCAAACGAACTTTAATGTCCGAGAGATGGGTAGTTTTGGAATTGTACACTGGACGCGTGACATTTGGTCGGGGTGTTTGGAGGCCCTCTGACAAATACCACAAATGCTGAAAGGTGGTGCGATACAAAACTGGTGGTTTTCCGGAAATGAATGCCGCGCAGGGGAAATTAATATTTCAACACTCCCCTTTAATTTCAGTTGCTGGGCATTCAGTGATACCCAAACATTTTCTCAAAAATTCAAAGCTTTTTTGGTCCAGTGGCTTTGTCTGCAACCTGTTCCTGAGTCCTGCAATGTTTTAAGACAATTTCTCCATTGCTCACAAATTCTCTGATGTAATGAAATCTTGTGTCAATGTGTTTCGTTCTCTTATGAAACACTGAATTCTTGGATAATGCAATAGCTGAGCTATTGTCACAAAAAATCACTGTTGCTTTTGCTTGTTCTTGGCATAAGCTCCTCAACATCCTTCTCATCCAAACTGCTTGACATGCTGTTGCTATAGCTGCCACATATTCAGCCTCTGATGTACACAACGCTACAATGGACTGCTTCTTAGAAGCCCATGAAATGGCTCCTGAACCCATCTGAAAAACATAACCGAAAGTGCTTTTTGGATCATCTACACTTCCAGCGCAATCACTATCAGTGTACCCAATTAAATCTGAACATTCTGAGACAGTATATAAGATGCCAAACTTTTTAGTACCTTTAACATACCTCAGAATGTTTTTTGCTGCCTGCCAATGTGCTTCCTTTGGCCTCTCCATGAATCTGGAAATTAAAATAACAACAAACATTATGTTAGGTCTAGTTGCAGTTAAATACATAAGGCTGTTAACTATGGTCTTGTACAAATTAGGATCAAAATCCTTGTTGTTGTCCTCTTTACTGAGTTTTAATCCCATTACTGTGGGAGTGATTGCTGCCTTGAATTCTTGCATCTTAAATCTACCCAACACTTCATTTACATATTTTGCCTGTGAGATAAAAATTCCATTTTTATTTTGATCTACTTCTATTCCTAAGAAGTATCTTAGCAAACCCATGTCAGTCATTTCAAATTCCTCTTTCATGAATGCTTTGAAATTTTCAATGAGGTAGTCATCATTACCTGTAAAAATCACATCATCAACATACAACAGAACAATTAGCAATTTACCATCTTTTTTTTATGTAGACTTTGGGTTCTCCCTCACACTTTTCAAATCCATTCTCTAGTAGATAGGAGTCTATCCTACTGTACCATGTTCTTGGTGCTTGCTTTAGCCCATAAAGAGCTTTCTTCAATCTACACACTTTGTGCTCTTCACCTTTCTTCTCATAGCCTAGAGGTTGTTCAATGTAAACCTCTTCCATTAACACTCCATTCAAGAATGCTGACTTCACATCCATTTGGTAAACTTTCCACTTGTTTTTTGCTGCTATGGACAACACTTCTCTCACGGTTTCCATTCTTGCAACCGGTACGAAAGTTTCCTCATAATCTCTCCCATACTGCCGCTTGTATCCCTTGACACCAGCCTTGCCTTGTGTCTTTCTATCTTGCCTTCAACATTGCACTTGGTCTTATAGACCCATTTAACTCCAATGACTTCCTTTCCTTTTGGTAGTTCAACCAAATCCCATGTCTTGTTTCTTTCTATGGCATTCATCTCCTCATCCATAGCTTCTATCCATTTCTTATCTTTAATTGCATCTTCGAAATGAATAGGGTCATCAACATAACAATATAAAGAAAACAAGGAAATCATTCTTTCATCATAAATGTTACTTAAATTTTTGAATTTCTTACCTCTTTCATTCGGTGTGCAAGTGCTTGAAGATGCACTTGAATTTCCACTTTGTGGTGTTTTTGGATAAGCACTTTCATTTCTCCTCAAGGGTGTTCCTTGTTGTCCTTGTGTTGGCGTTGCTGTTTGGGGATGTATTTCAGCCATCTCCTCATCATCTTCAACATGAGACAAACAATTTTTAACATTCATTGTTTTCTCTATGCTTCCATCCCAAGTTTCCTCTTCAATGAGCTGAACATCTCTTCTCACAAAAAACTTCTTGATAGATGGGATATACAACCTGTAAGCTTTGGATTCCTCACTGTATCCAATAAAAATACACATTTCTCCCCTTTTCTATCCAACTTCCTCCTTAACTGATCTGGAATGTGTGCATAAGCCACACATCCAAAAACTTTTATGTGGGTGGCTCCTTGCTTTCTCCCACTCCATGCTTCTTTTGGCGCTCTATTCATCACTGCTTTTGTAGGACAGCTGTTCAAAATATATGCTGCACAATTTACAGCCTCAGCCCAATAATCATTTGGCAAATGCTTTGCCTTCAACATCCTTCTCGCGATATCCATGATTGTCATGTTCTTCTTTTCAGCAACTCCATTTTGTTGTGAGGTGTACTTAGTTGTGAATTGCTTATGTATTCCATTTTATCTACAAAACCGTAGAAATTCCTTGGAGATATACTCACCTCCTCTGTCAGTTCTCAAAACTTTGATATGCATCCCACTTTGGTTTTCCACAAGTGCTTTGAAATTTCGGAATTTTTCAAACACTTCACTTTTGTTCTTAAGGAAATAGACTCAAGTTTTTCTTGTAAAATCATCAATGAAAGTTAGAAAATATTGGTTGCCTACTAAAGATGGAGTTTGCATCGGTCCACATACATCTGAGTGGACAATCTCTAAGGGTGCCTTTGCCTTTATGCTTTTCCCTGATGGAAAACTTTCTCTATGTTGTTTCTCCAAGATGCAACCTTCACAAACGCTGTCCGATTTCTCTATCAATGGTAATCCTCTTACCATTCATTTTCTACTCAACAAGTTAAGACCTCCAAAGTTGAAATGTCCAAATCTCAAGTGCCACAACCAATTTTCATCATTTGGTACACTTTGGAAAGCCTCTTAGGTAACTGCTACAATTACTTCTTTGTTTTTGAAATCTACCCTTATTCTGAGAGGGAACATCTTTTTCCTCGTCATCTTCACTTCAACAATACATCTTTTGCTGGGTGCTATATCCATGATGGTACATACATCATTCTTAAAGAAAACATTATACCCCTTATGGACAAGTTGTCCAATACTCAAGAGGTTACATTTTATTCCAGGGACATAGTCGACATCAGCTATGGTTTTCTTTTCACCCTTCTTTGTAAATATTTTAACTTCTCATTTTCCCATAACAGAAATTTTGCTATCAGTCCCAAGTATAACTTCTTATTTCACATTTTGATCTAAAGCAGAAAACAGGGGTATGTTTCCTGTCATATGGTTGCTGCGACCTGAGTCTAAAAACCATATGCCTTCACTGTTTCTTTGAGCCATGTTACAAGCTAACAACACATTATCTTGACTGATGTTTTCTCTAGTGACATTGGCATTTGGTCTATTACTCATATCACGCTGCTTCTTCCTACATTCACTTGCATAGTGCCCATATTTTTTGCAGTAATGACATTGGACATTGGATTTTTCATACCTTTGTCCTTGAGCATGATGTTGTCCTCTTTGTTGGCTGTTGCCTTGGCCTTGATTCTGATTCGGATTGCTGCCTCTTCCTTGAGCATTTTCTGGGCTGTTCCTTCCACCTCTGTTTTGGCTTCTGCCTCTTCCTCTCTTGTTTCCTCTGCCTTGACCTCTTCCTCTTCCAAAGGACATCTGGGTCTTGAAGGCTTGCTCTAGAGATGAGTTTTCATTTCTACTCAACCTCTGCTCATGTGTTATCAATGATGCATGGAGTTCATCAATTGAAAAGTTTGAGAGATCCTTTGTCTCTTCTATGGTGGTGACAATCACATCAAACTTTGAGGGTAGGACCCTCAAAACATTCTCCACAATCCTCCTTTCTTCAAGAACTTCTCCATGTGTCTTCATCTATGTGACCAATCCAATCACATGTGTGAAGAATGAGTCAATATTGTCTGACTCTTTCATGTTCAGATTCTCAAAATCTCTCAACAACAATTGTAGTTTTGTTGTCTTCACTTTCTCCATGCCTTGATAGGTTGTTTTGAGAGTTTGTCATGATTCTTTGGATGTCTTAGGTGCTGCTATACTTGAAAACACACTCTGATCCACTGCTTGATACAAAAATACAAGGGCTTTTGAATCCTTCTTCCTATTGCTTTTTAATAGATCTTTCTCTGCTTGAATTAATCTATTAAATTCATTTTCATCTGTTGGTTCTTCAAAACCATCTTGAACTAATTCCCATAAATCTTGCCACAAGGGCTTTTGAATCCTTCTTCCTATTGCTTTTTAATAGATCTTTCTCTGCTTGAGTTAATCTATTAAATTCATTTTCATCTGCTGGTTCCTCAAAACCATCTTGAACTAATTCCCATAAATCTTGACAGGCAAACAGGGCTCTCATGGTTATTGCCCAATAGTCATAGTTTTTCCCATTGAAATGTGGGAATTGAGGAATAAACATACCCATGCTGGTGTTGGTGCTCGCCATTCTAGCACTCTTTAACTATGCTATAAAAAGCTTGACTGTGTATTAAAATACTGACTGTTTCTTCAGCAACAACAGAAAAAATCTGAGAAATACCTGGATCTTTTTATCTGAGACTTCACTTTGCTGGAGAAGATTTACTGCTACAACAAAAAGAACCTTCCTTCAGCTTCTTTGACACCTTCAAAGAGCCTGAATCTGCTCTGATACCATGTTGGGAATTTTCTGGTAAATTCCAAAACAATAAATTAATTGAATATAGAGCAATGCTCTCTTTTTCTCCTCGGGATCTTTTGCACAGCGAAGCAAAAGAAAATTCTGAGAACAAAGATTTTTCACACCAATAAAACCTTTATATCTGAGAACAAAGATTTTTCACACCAATAAAACCTTTATATTCATTAGTAAAAAGCTTGATACATATTTCTTCCTCCTTCTCAGAGGGATTCACCAAGAACTTTCACCAAAAACAAAATTATCGTGCCTCTTTCACAAATAATTTTACACCGTTGTGTAAAATCTTCATTCACTACTATGTGAAAAGTTTTTACATTTATTGCTGTAAAATAAAAATTCTTACATAGGTTTACTGTTGTAAAAGAAATTATTTCACATTCACCTGTGTGAAATTCTTCATTACATTCAAAATGTTGGGTTTTCACATTTCATATTCAAATAAAAAAAATTACATTGCTTTTCACATTTCATATTCAAATAAAAAAAAATTACATTGCAATCTCATTTGTTTCAACAAACTACAAACACCTGTAAAAGAGAATTCCAAATATTCATTTGCTACCGCAAGTTTTTCTACATTTTCCGCACCGCTGTGCTCCCTTGGTTTTTACTTCCTCACTCCTGCGAACACAACTTCTTCTCCTCCCACATGCAATTACAACGCATACAACAAAAGTATATTGTATACGGTTATTATGTGTTAATACATGTCGTATCAAAAATTTAATGTTTTTACCTAAGACTATGACAGTTTATTAAAAACATTAAATAAAAGCAGGCGGTAAAAGTAAAAATAACATTCTGGCAAATTGACGAAGATCCATGTCCCTTGACTTGATCGAACCCATTTCGCACACCTAACTCACACAAACCAAACGAACTTTAATGTCCGGGGATGGAGAGTTTTGGAATTGTACACTGACACGTGTCATTTGGTCGGGGTGTTCAGAGGCCCTTTCACAAATACCACAAACGCTGAAAGGTGGTGTGATACAAAATTGGTGGTTTTTTGGAAATGAATGCCGCACAGGGAAAATTAATATTTCAACATTTTACGGATGAAACTGATTAGGTATGTTCATTTGGAAGGACAAGCGGGGCAGAGTGGGAAGTGGCTTCACACTGTTTGAGAAAGGAATAGAGAAACTTCATGTCAAAAATGAGGAGAGTATGATAGCACAGGCATCGACATGTGCACGAAGAGAACTCCGGGAGCACTCGCAGCCACCTAGGCATTCGACTGACCAAATTGCTAAGCATATATGAGCTCTTTATTTATTCTATGCACTGTAGCTAGCTAATAAGGAATCCGTTTGAGCTATCCGCTTAGTAGAGAAAATATGCACATGAGATAAATATCTTCATCTCCAGGGTCAGAAAGCTTAATTAAGATGCGGCAAAGTGAAGCATTTATGAAAAGGCGTTTCACAAATTAGCACACCCGGCCGTTTTGTTTTAGAAAATCAGAATGTTTGGAGTGTTTTGATTCAAAAAAATCAAAATATTGAAGTGTTTTAAGGTTTTATTTTTATGGTGAAAATGGATTTGAGGAAATCAGGAATAGGAGCATTTAAAACTTTGATAGTTGTAATCTAGATTTTCAAAAAAAAATTGATATTTTGTTATAATCGTAACAAAACTTCCCTTATTTTCCTAGCTAATTTGTTGATTTTTAGACTACATTTCTATGAAAAAAAACTTGCATATATTATTTTATTTTCTTTTACACTTTTCACCCACATTAAATATTAAAAAAAGAAAGAAAATGTGATAGGATTAATGTGATGTGAGGAATGATGTAAAGTGACATCGCAATAGTTTTTTGATTATTTTTAATAACAAAGGGTAATTTTAAGTTAAGAGTCTGTTAAAAGTAGGTACGTTACGGAAGGTGAACGAAAGATTTTATTATCACTGTGTAGTTTTATCTTAAAATCATGTATGGACAGGAATCAAATTTATTGTAGTAAAATTATTTTTTTAGTTTGCATCTTGAGACATATGATCTTAGAGGTTTTGATAAATACAAATTTAAAATGGATCTAAGTTGTTTAAATTATCTAGAATATTTAACTTTCTTTTACATTTAAATTATTCTTTATTTGTTTCTATTTTCCTTTTTTCTACTAATGAATTACAACTTGCAAATTTGGATAATTTAATGTCAATTAAAATATTAGACCGAAGTTATACACCCATATATCTAATAATCATATAAATGTAAATCATAGAATTAAATTTTAATATATTCTAAATATTTATTATAATTTACTTTGATAAAATTTCCCACTTCACAAACACATTTTAACTATAATGTATATTTATGTAATTCATTGTAGCATTATTTTCCTCTAAAAATATTATTATCATTACATATTTGGGTTAGTATATATAGATATACATATTAACCCAAAAACCTAAAAATTCTAACCGAGAAACCCAAAAAACAAATGTGTTACGAGAAACCAAAAAAAGAAATGTGTTATATATATATATATTCTAATCCAAAAGGCAAATGTGTAATGATAATAATATTTTTAGAGGAAAATAATGCTACAATAATTTATATATCTATTAGTTCATTTTTTATATATTTGAAATACTTATTAAATATTACTGGGATAAAACCTACCTCGCACAAAAACATTTTAAGTATATTTTCTATTTACGCAAATACTTGTTAATATTATTTGGATAAAACCTACCTCGCACAAAAACATTTTAAGTATATTTTCTATTTACATAATTTATATATAGGAAATGCTTATTTATATATAGGATTTTGTTTTTTAAGTTTAAGAAATTTAACTAATTTTTTTTAACTACCATATCAATTTACCCTATTTATATATTTCAAATGCTAAGTAGTTTTTATTTTGAGACATGTTTAAGTATAATGTCAACATACATAATTTTATATTCACTATTTTAATACTTTTGTAAATATTTTAATTTCATCCCATATTTCACATATAATAGAAATTGCACCATGTTTATTTAGTTTTACATTTTGGAAAATAATCTTATATATGTTTTCACATTAAGCATAAAATCTAATACAATATTTTTTGTTTAATCCCATGAAGGCTAAGTACATAAAATTGAAGAATGAGGTATTGGTAACCTTTATAGTTGGGTGAGTTTGGTGTTGAAATGTTATAGAAAAATAATTTTGTTTCACTACTATATGTTACACCTTATATAGTTTAAGATTTTTTTAAGAGAAAATGGATTTTAATTAAGGATTTAAGCACCAATCGTTTTTAGCTAAATAAACTTTATGTTCTTTCTTGAATTTTCTCCTTCCTTTATTTCTTTTTGTGATAGAAAATATTATTGTGTGCTTGTTTTTCATTAAAATATTTAATTGGACCAGCATATTTTGTTAGGATATTCTGACACATAGGAAATAGTTAAGTATAACTTGGTCTAATGTAGAGTTAGGGAAAGTTTGTATCTTTACTATGTAATTTTGTAACTTACAATCAGACAGTAATGATATTTTCTAGGCATGAAGTGATCTCACAGTTTATTCTCTCCTTGGTATTACCCATAGTTGATCCATGGCCTAACACCCAATTGGTCCATGATCTCTATTTAAAGATAATGGAGGGTCATTTGTAAGGTGACCATTCAGGAGAGAAGCTTATGTAAATTTTATTTCTTTTACATTAATAAATTAGCTGAAGTAGTTGCACTGGCTCAAGCCGTGGACTGTTCCCCTCTTTGAGGGTTTTAACCACGTCAAGAATACTAGTGTATTGATCTGTGATATGTTTGTGAGTGGTGTCATTTGGTGTTCTATCTAATGAACTTACCCTGTAAATTCATAAATGGTATTGGAACTATTTGAGGATTGCATCCATTGGTGATCCAAATCCAAAGACGATACCACTGCATCCAATTGTTGTTTCCTAGATCAACTATTTTTGATTTCTTTCGAGCCGAGAGAACTACTCTATTATGTTAGGAGCATCTATTCCACTGAGGAACCCCTTTCGTTTCATGTGAAAAAGTTTCTGGTAGCCCTAGCTACGTCATTTTTAAGATTTGGAGGTATGCAGTCTTTATTTGCAGTTTTAGTTATTTACCTCTCGATTTTTTTCAGTTTATTTATCTTTGTATTTTTTAAACCGAATCTATACCTTTCATTTCTGCATATACCCTTTGCCCCACTACTTTGTGCGATCTGGGCAAGAAACAGAAAGGAAGGTTTTTTCTCATGCATATGTTCTTTTTCGTCTTGCCTTAGTGTGATCTTGGAAAATCAGAAACATTGAGGAAAATATTTAGTTTCCGGTGAAATCTAACTTCAAGCCGTAAGGTTGGTTTTTTTTGCATTTCCATTTTGGGTTGTGTGGTTTTTTGTTTCGTAGGTAAAAAAGGCTTTCTAAAGTAAATATGCACTCCAACGCTTTAGTGACTAACAAAAATAAAAACATAAAAAATAAAACCTTTATTCTTTTTGGTGGGCTTCAGTATTGCAGCAATGATGCTGCAACTTCTGGGACTCCCTTCTTTACTTTTATCAACCTGGTTGTTTGTAACAAACTTGGAAGCGACGGTGTTGTATGCACAAGTACTAGCTCTTGCCGCAGCTGTCACTTGGTCAGCCGACACAAGTCCTTTAGGGGCTTTAGCCAACTTCTATGAGTTCTCAAAAGAAGCTTTTAAGTGATGGATGAAAGCTAACTCAAAGGAAGCTAACCTACTTGCGAAAAGAAACTGAAAGTCAAAAAGAAACACAAACCCTAGCAAACCCTAATTCTACCAGCTAGACCTACTAATGCAAAAATGAAAATGCAAACTACTAAAAGAGATGTCATTACTTCTATGAAGGTGAAATACATGTGTCTAGACTACCTTTGTCCTAGGAAAGCATATTTTTGTATTTTTTTGATTAAGTGTCGATTCTCACATGCATATGCTTGAACTGTGCTTTACTGTGCAAGGGTGGATCAAGGAAGAGGAATGCTTGGAAATGATTGGAGAGGTTCAGAGAGGGTCTTAGGAGTCGCTAACACTCTTCCAGAGAGTTTCACAAGGTTTGGCCATCAGAAAACCTCACTTGTGAGCTTCTACAAGAAGTCTGCAGGGATTCTACTAGATGTTTCAGAATTTCTACAGGATGTTTGGAAATCGGTTTTTAGAGGATGGATGAGTGAGGGAAGGTGCATAGATCGATCTGGAGGTAGGATAGGGGTCTGAAAATGGCCTAAGGACTGGTGGGTGGATCGGTGAAGAGGTGTAGAAGGCTGACTTGGCTTGAAGAAGGCTAAGGAAATGATGGGTAAGGAGGTAAGGTTTAGTGGACAAAAAGGATAGATGGGGAATGAGAAACTCAGCTAAGAGATAGAACAGGTGGCTTAGATCATACTTTGGGTGGATGAATGAATGAAGAAGATGCCCTGCATGGTGTACCTTGATCAAATCAACAAAGACCTGCAAATGATCAAATCCTAAACTAGTTTAGTCTAACCATCAACAACATAAATGAGAAGCAACTTTATTTGGGAAGAAAACCTTGTACGCAATCTATGTAAAGAAACATTTCAGATTTCCAAACCCATGACTAATCTCTGCTAATAAAAAAAACACACTAAAGATTGCATAAACAAGCAAACTAGTGTTTTTGTGAGGCAGCACTATTTCCTCAATTCCAGCCCCAAATCCAATAAGGATGAGGTGAAACCAGGAGTGTGGCTGTCCCTTTTTCTTGGAGGTTTTGCTGTTATTATCCTACCAAAACACCTAAACCAAAGTCATTCATAAACATTGATCTATTCCAGCAACATAACGAAATCTACTTAATAGAAATATGTTCAAATGCATAAAGGAAAATAGTGATACGTAAAGGAAAAATATCAATACAGAAAGGAGGCCCTAGGCTCTCAGGTTGGGCCCAACCCTGAGAGCTTTGGCTCCTATGAAAAACTCAGATTTGATAGGAAACCAAACTGCTTCTTATTATCCAAAAATAATCATAACAGTCATGCCAAAAATGGCTACAAAGGAACAAAATAGAGCTGCAGCATTGAGGTGCAAAGTACACAATAGTTTCAAAAGTATTTTTACGAAGGCTGAGGCCTCAACATTTATAGATCACGAGGGACCTAGCTACCCTCCTCAATTTGTGGAACTCAGTTGTCAAACTGTGAGTTAAACTGTCCCTTTCTAAATCCTGCTTGGTTGCCTTCTAGATTCGGTATAGTGGTCTTTGGAGCTCGGAGTTGGGGGTGAATATCCCAAGGAAGGGTCATTGAATGCCATACGCACCCTGCCTTCAAGTCCTCATCTCAAGCTTGGCTGCCTTATAGCTCATGATTGCTTTGACTTTGCTCCAATATATGTCAAAAACCTGAAATAGACACGTGTTAACTACCTAGGAAAAGTGACTTCCCTCATTCGTACCAAAGACATAAACATACTAAAAATAATGCGTAAACTATAGAAAATGATGGATTTGAACAAGGACTGAACAAGGAAAATTAGGCCAAATGAGCCTAACAAGTTACCAATTTTGGGGCTCATCATCACCTCCCTGTTGAAATGGTTGCTCATCCTCTAAGCAACTAGTCCAACTCCTTGTCTTTCATTGCTTTGATGGCCACTCTCACATCCCAGGCTTCTGAAGTAGTGTCCTCCACACTGTCATGGAATCCGGCCTTCCTCTCCACTTCTTCCCACTGCTTATGCTCCTCCTCTTTTTTGCCTCCCTCTAACAATCCCAAAAGCAAGGGTGGACTTAGCTTGAGACCTATCCAATTGGCTTGGAGGTTCTGCATAGACTTCTTGTAGATAGGTACCCGTGCCAAAGCCTCCCTCATCCAAGTTGGAGTGTGATATTCTCAAATTTTGAGGCTGTGGAACAATGTGTTCCACCTACGGGTGCAAGCATGAACACAATTTTCCCCTAGTAACCTCTCCATATCCTCGAAGTGTGCTATGGCCTGGGCTTGACAATCCATGTACTCTAATAAACCCCGAGAGTTGGTTGCTAGGTGCTGGTGAGAGGATATCAGTGATGTGGGGTCCCCTGGCTTTGCTCTAATCAACAGTGGTTCGTGTAGCTCTCGGTCCATGACATTCCTAACCTCAGCTGCTCTCTTCTCTTCATGGTTTAACCATGAGTTCATTGCCATTAGCTGCATGTCCCCTACTGCTGTGTTGGGGTCCCACGAAGTGATGTTTGGAAGAGCCAAATTATGGAGGTAAAACTATGAAAGCCTGGCCTTATCTTCCGATGAACTGGTGTTACATAAATCTGTGAATTGTTGGGGGTTTTGGATGTGAGAGATACCCCTCTGTGCCAATGTATTGATTTGGAACTACAACCACTGGTCCCTTAGGTACAAGCCATAAGATTTGACCGTCTGCCTACATTGTAGTGCTTCCATTACCCAACTCGCCATGCAAGCCAGTTGTGCCTCCTTTTCTTGCACTTGCTACTTTAGGGATTGTATCTCCATATCTGCCTGCAGTCCCCTTTCCTGTAACTGCTGGTTGAACTCCTCAAGATCAGCTTGCATCTCTTCTTTTCCTTGAGGCTCTGCTGAGGGATCCTTGGCTGCCATGTCCTTTCCTTTCCTCTGTCCCTGCAGCTGGAGCTGCTATCTGAGCAGCTCATTCTCTTCTCTCAACTTGCCATGCTCGGAGCTTTCCACATGCCTTACTCTTGCCAACTCCCTTTGTGCTTCCTTGAGCGTTTCCTCTAGAGGCCCAATATCTGCTACTCCCTTAGATTTAGCTATCCTCATCCATGTGCAGGTTTTTACCCATTCTTCCTCTAGTGCTAAAAACATTGGCGCTGTAAACTTTTGGGGAATAATTCTGCCTACTTCCAAAAAGTTATAATAAGAGCCCAAGTTGGGCTGGGGGCTTGGTTCCATGATAACATCGGTTTTCTCCTCCTTTGGTGGTGACTTGGCTACTCCCTCCTCCTCTTGTGGTTACTTGGCTGCCTTCTCCTCCATCTGCTCTATTTCTTTCAGCCTAGGCCAAGTTTCCTGTAGAATAGCCTCAGCATCCTGTAGAGAGGCTTCTAAGCTTAATTTTTCAATTATATCCCTCCATGAAGATGTTTTTGGGCTCCCCCGCTTATAAGTAATGGATTCTTTGGAGGGGGATTTATCCCTTGGTGTGGTAGGGGTATCCACGATAGTGATTGGTTCTTTTGATGGCGGTTGGGGCCTGCCAATCTTAATTCTTACACTCCTTCTCGCTTTGAAATACAGAGGAGTCTCCCTTTTTAATTTTTCTTTTGGCTTGGGAGAGGTACTTAGGGTGGCCAGCATAGCTGCTGCCTCCCTAGCTAGGATTTCAGCCAACTTCTCCTTCTGTTGTCCTCCTTTCGGACTTCCTGTAGAAAGTCTTGTAGCGGTTGCTTTCTGGCTTCCTGTAGAAGCCGTTTTCAACTTTCCTGCAGAAAGACTCTGCTTCTTTCCTGTAGGAATTCTCTGCTGATTTCCTGTAGAAGTACTCTGCTGCTTCCCTGTAGGAATCCAGGGCATGCTTTTAGCCTACTTGGCCGAGGGGGCTTTTTCTTTCATCTTGGATGAGGTAGCCTTAGGGGTGCCCTTACTATCTTGGACTTTCTCAGTCTCTTCTGCCCTGCTTTGTAGTCATTTTTCCCTGGGTGTTGGGGCAATCCCATCATCCCCTATTTTGGTAGCTTGCTTTGTTGCTGGTGTTCCTTTTTTCTCCTTCTTTAGTGTTTTGCGAGGGGTGTATTGTGTTTTAACTTTCTTCTTGGCCCGAGTAGGATCCTTCTCTTCACTAGTAGAAGAAGTGAGCTCCTCGGCTAAGACTCGAATGTAATCATCCTTCGACATATTCCGGAAAATTTTCCAGGAGAAAGGGACAGTGAAAGTGTGGAGTGCATCTTCCACGAGGAGCTTAATAAGCCCATGATGAGCTAGCTGGTCTGGTGTCCCCTCTCTGAGTTTGGTAGCACATTCAGTCATGGACTGCAAGAGGAAATATGGAATGCTCAATTTTTGTTCTGAGGGGAGGTCCATGTGGTGTCTGAGTTTTTTGAGCAGCCAAAAATGATAACCATATATGATGCTAAATAGCCCCTCACACGTGATATACTTCATAATTTGGAGGCTGACTTCACTTCAGAACAGTTGTAGGCTAGTCCTCCGAACTCCGTTTTTATCTTCTGAGAATTGTCCTTCTCACAAGAAGAATTCTTCCTTAGCCTTCTTATGCAGCTTCCTCTCCTCCTTATCCGAAGGCATCCCCATTGGAAGATCATTCACCCTGCTGATGAGGTCTGGGGTGAGTCTAAGGGTTAGTCCTTTGACATTGACTACGGCCAGTGTTTTTGACTTCGGCTTTAGGGACCGAAGGAATTCTTCTGTAATTTCATCATCTTGCCCTTAGAGCTTGTTACAAAATGACATCCATTGTGCATGGGAAAATAGATCTACCACCTCAGGGGTTTCTCGTAACTTCTTTGAGTCTGAACGTTCTTTTTGAATGAACCCAACCGGCACGGTAAAACTCTGTTTTTGCTCTCGCAGACTGGGAATTCTGGGTGGATTCTCTCCTAAGAGCGTAAAAAAAGATACCTTTGGTCGATTACCCTGCTGAATTTGCCTGCTCACATGTACAGAAGGAGGATTTCGAGAATTTTCACTCGGAGCATAGAGCTACATCTCCGTTATACACACATCCGCATAAAATTCACAATTTTGACAGTGTTTTGGCAAGGTATCACTTTCTACAGGAAGGAGTTTTCATTCATGCGTGGAGAAAGTTGCTCATGCAGATTACTATGACAATTTTGGCAGCGACATATATATAAAACCAGAGAGAATTGCACTTAAATTTCTCTACCCCTTTACTACGTCGATTGCACCACCTTTGAAAAAAAATTCTTTGCATGGGGAGCTTAAATTCCGCCTACCTCGCTGAAATTCGCCACCCTCGACGTGAACAGTCTGCACTGCTTCGGATGTCGTGTTTCCTGTAGCACAGCTTCCTGTAGAAGTTGTTCTCGGCTTTCGGAGGAGGTTACGGTACCGCAAGACCAGTATGAGCGGAAACAAGACATTTGAATAGGTCGAAAACTTCGGTTTAACCACTTGCATAGGAAGAGGATGCACATTCGGCCGGAAAACGGTTGTTTCATAAATGACTACAGTGCATCATAAGTATCAACCGGCCAATTTCGAATTGCTACGGAATTCATGGCACGGGGGTGAGCTATCCCTGATGATCCATTGGCTGACATCACTGCAATCATACCCCAGCGCACCCCTGACTGCTGAATTCTCTCCGCTGTATTTACCACCGCCAATCTTGTCATACCTCCGCTTCTTCCCGACTAGAAACTTCCCACGTGCCAATTATCCACCGTTTCGGCATAATCGATCCAGTTCGGATACTACGAGGCTGCTTGACTAGCTGTGGTGGATAGTTCAGTGGCAACCAGCCTTGTTCAATCCGCCCATTTTCACAGTTGTGCATATTTAGAGTATAGTTTACGCAATTGGACGAAATAAGGTTAGTTACTTACCTGTGAAGTCATGGATGTGGTTCTTTCATGTTTCAAGACAAGGGATGCCGGAACTGCGTGCTGATGCTTCGTGGTCAAGCGTTGGAGCTTCCCTACATTAGCTGCTACTGGCTGTGAGTCTTGGAGAACCATTCTTCTGGTGGCGAACATGGCATGCACTGGTTCTGCGAACTGCTGGTGTCTTCATGGCAGGTACTCCAGCTGGATCAGCTGCTACAGGATTCCTATAGGACATCCTATAGTCGTTTCTCCTCCTGGGGTGCATGCTGACATAATTCGAGTCACGTTGCACAGGTGAAAGGCCTTGAGGTCGCCTAAACAGGTGAGTTCTCGAGCCTCAGAAGACCTTATTTCTGAGATTGAAAAAAAACACAATTTTCCTTATTTGAAAAACAAAGTTCTGGTTGCGTGTGCAGGTATGCTTGCTTAGATTGGAGTGGCGGTGGTGAAAAGTGGTGGAGCGAGTGGAGGATGGCAGATAAGGGTGGTTGCATGCCTCCTCAGTCGACTTAAAGCTCCAAATCCTTCCCTGCAGTCGATTCTGGCCCGTCCAAAAGTTCTACAGGAAGTTTCCTGTAAAAATATAGAACTTCCTGTAGAAAGTCGTGTAGCTTCTTGTAGAAGGCCGAACCATGATCTGATTGTGCCCAAACTTTGTAAAAATGACCGTTCATGGTGGGTGTGCATGGGAGGCTGTCTGGTAGCTTGATAGGGACCCTTTTCTTTGAGTTGATAGTCCTCCTTTGGTGCGCTATATACCTACAACCTGCAACACTTTCAGAGATCAGCTTATTTTTTTCTTTTTGTTTCTTTTTTCTTTTTCTCTTTTTCTTCTTTCTTTTTCCTTTTTTTCTTTTTTTTTTCTTTCTTTTTTTAGAGATAGCAGGGGCGCTTCAATGAGGTTTCCATCCCTACCGCCTGCCTTGGGTGCCTTAAAACGTTTTCAGCCAAGGATCTTTTTATTCCCATTCTTCCTTCTTCTTTTTTTAGAGCGAGACAACAGGAGCGCCTCAATGAGGTTTTCACTCCTACCACCTGCCTTGGGCGCCTCAGAAAGGTTTTCACCCAAGGATATTTTTTTATTGCGTTCATATTTTTTTTTGAATATGAAATGATGCTTAGCCTGTGCCCAAAATAGAGGCAGAACCCTTCTCTATGACCATCACTGATTTTTCCATGGTTTTGACGAAGTCTTGCCTTGAAAGAGGTTTCCTGTAGATTGTTAGTTGATGCCCATTGACGAGCATGGGAATGGCTTCTTCATCAATATTCCAGATAAGGATGAAACCATTGTCATTACACTTTTCCACTGCATAGGGTCCTAGCCACCTCGTTCTCAGCTTTCCCTTGAAATCCTTATGTCTGGAATCATATAGCAGTGCCCAATCTCTCGGTTGGAATTGCTTGTCATTGAGGTGCCGGTCATGCCACACCTTCCTCTGAATTTGAGTCACTAATGAGTGGAGGAGGGCCTGCATTCGAAGTTTGTCCAACCCATTCAGCTGCATTAACCTTTCTTGTTGAGCATGGCTGAGATCTAGGTCCAGCTGAGCTGTCATCCTCAATGTGTTGTATTCAAACTTGATTGATAGCAAAGCTTTCTTCCCATAGACTAGCTCATAGGGTGCGAAGCTAGTTTTGGCCTTCCAAGTGGTGTTGTAGGCCCAAGTGGCCTCAACCAGACGATCTTCCCAATCCCTTCTGCTATTGCTCACCACCTTGGTCAAGATCTCCTCTAATGCTCTATTGGTGACTTCCACTTGCCCATTCGCTTGAGGATGATATGGGGTGGAAGTCCTATGCTTGATTTTGTGATGAGCAAGTAGGTCTTAAATCAAATTGGAGGTGAACTGACTTCCTTGATCGGTGACTAACTCTCCTGGGTAGCCAAATTTGTATAAAAAATTTTCTCTTAAAAACTCGACCACCTTTTCTTATGTTGTTGCTTTGATTGGTTTGGTCTCTGCCCACTTTGTCAGATATTCTGTGCACACAATGATGTAATACTTTTGCCTTGAAGGAGGATTGATAGGGCCCATAAAATCCACACCCCACTTCTCAAATGGCTCAAGAGTCACCTGAGGTTGGAGAGGCATTTCAACCCTTGGGGTTGGTTTCCCCATCCTGACAAGTCCTCCACAAGGCCCATCGTGACAAGTTAGGAGGATGTCAAAGACTTCCTCCTCCCTTACACAACGCCTTAAGATCTGATCAGGGCCAAGTTTGAACAAGTTACCCCCGATCCAAGTGAATGAGGCACTTTTCCTCACGATTCTGCTCTTCTCCTTGGAGGATAAGTGCGGAGGGAATTGTGCGGAGACAAGATAGTTGGCTATGTCAGCAAACCACGGGGAGAGTACTAAGATAGCAAACAAATGCTCATCTGGCATCTGGTCATCCACTATTTCTTCTGCACCTGCAGTCAAATTCACCCTAGACAAAAAGTCAGCAACAACATTTTCTTTACCTAGTTTGTCAACGATGGTCAAGTCAAACTGCTGCAACAAAAGTAACCATCTAATAATACGAGCATTCACATCAGGCTTATTCATTAAATATCAGATTGCAGCATGGTCAGTATGTACAAATGTTTGATAGCCAGTGATATAGTGTCAGAACTTATTCAGGGCATGAACCACAGCTAGGAACTCTTTCTCATTTATCGTATAATTCATTTCTGCCTTGGATAAGTTTTTATTGACAAAGTATATAGCATATGGGATTTTTTTTTCAACTTGTCATAAGGCCGCCCCTATGGCTTTGTTCGAGGCATCATTCTGGATGTGGAGAGGTAGGGCCCAGATTGGGCCTCTCAGAATTGGAGTAGACACCAACTTATCCTTCAACTGAATCAGAGCCTTCTGGCAGTCATCCGACCATTTAAACTCAACATCTTTTGCTAAGAGGCCAAACAATGACAAGGCTAGCTTACTAAAGTCTTTAATGAATCTACGGTAATACCTAGCTAAGCCTAGGAAGCTCCGGACATCTCTCACCTTTTGAGGAGGGGGGACCCTTTTGATGATAGAAACTTTGTTGGGATCCACTTGTAACCCTTGGCGAGAAATGGTATGGCCTAAGACGCTCCCTTTAGTCATCAGGAACTCACATTTCTCAGGACTGAGGGACAGGTTCATCTCAATGCACTTGCTCAAAACTTTTCCCAGGTTGGACAAGGCTTCCTGGAAGCTAGACCTGTAACGAGTAAAGTCGTCCATATAGATTTCTACCGAATCATGGACCAACTCGGCAAATATGCTTAATACAGCCCTCTGGAAAGTGGCAGGGGCATTACATAGCCCAAAGGGAACAAAATGGTAGGCAAAGCTACCCCATGGACAAGTGAAGGTGGTCTTATCTTGGTCCTCTAGGCTGATCTGAATCTGGTTGTACCCGCTGAACCCATCTAGGAAAGGGAAAAACCTCTTCCCTGCCAGACCATCCAACACTTGATCTATGAAAGCTAAAGGGAAGTGGTATTTCTTGGTGGCTTTTTTCAATTCTCTGTAGTCCACACAGATTCTCCATTTCCCATTTTTCTTGGGCACTAACACTAGAGGGGAAACCCATTCGCTATCCAAAATGGGGTAGATGAATCCTGCATCCAACAATTTTTGCACTTCTTCTTTAACAATGTCTTTGAGGGATGGATTCATCCTCCTCTGAGGTTGCCTGACTAGTTTACAGTCCTCCTTGATGTAGATATGATGAGTACAGACTGAGGGATGGATTCCCTTCATTTCGTTGTAGCTCCAAGCAAAGGCCTCCAAATGGCGAGTGAAGAGGCTACATAGCTCATTTTCCTGAGAGGGAGAGAGAGAGGAGCTTATATTCAAAGTCTTCTTAGGGCAAAACTCCACATTCTTAACTCTGGGGGTGGTCGGATTAGTGGCACCTAAGTCCACTAAAGCATTGGCCGGGGTGTCTTCCACCAATTCTTCCAAGGATAGCTCACTAGGGGGAGGATTTTGGATTAAGTTTTCAATCAAATCATCCTCGGTAGGAGGACCTCCCTTTCTGGCTTCCATTGTGCATAATGATGCTGAGTAGACCTCATCCTCTTCTTCTTCTTCCAACCAGAGGGGTAAGTCATGTTCTAGCAGAGGTTGGGCAGGAGGGTATAGGACTAGCTGTTTGGACATAGGCCAATTTTTTATGGTCATGCTTCCGGCTCGGCAGCTGATGTAAGCATCTGCAGTGGCCAGCCAAGGCCTTCCCAAAATGAGGGGATAACCTGTGAGTTTTTCCTTAGGCTTGAGGACCAAAAAGTCTGCAGGGTATTCCCAGGAGTCAACATAGACCAAGACATCCTCCACAATCCCTTCGGGAATCGCGGTGGAGCGGTCTGCCAATTGCAACACTGTCGAGGTCTTCCTTAGGGAACTATGAAGATTGAGCTTAAGCATGGTGTCCCTGGTCATCACATTGATGGCAGCCCCTAGATCAATCAGAGTGTGGGGTATAATGGTGCCATTGATGTGGACATCAACTATAGGGCTCCTAGGGTCCAAATACTTCAGACATATTACTTGCCCCAACATTGATGGTAGAGGGATCTTTCTTTCGCCTGCCTGGGTGCCTGAAACACTTCTCTTTAATCAATTTTTTGTATATTGGTACATCTTTGATGGCCTGGAGAAGTGGAATTTTCACACGCAACTGCTTCAGTTCCCCCAGAAGCTCGTCCTCCTCTGGGTTGGGTTGTGTGGTCACTGTGAGTCGCTCAGGAAAGGGTGGAATGGCTTGGGGTTCACTTTCCTGTCTCTCTTCCTCCTCTTCTGAGGGAGGAGGTTGGCGTTCTGGAAGGACTTTCCCAGATCGTAGGTTGATCTCCTGGATCTCCACAACATAGGTAGGGCATGTTGTCTCCCCAGTATATACCAGCTGGGCCTGGCTGTTGTTGGGGTTCGGGTTTGGTTGAGCAAGCATCTGGGGTTGTCTTGGAGGAGCAGGAGGTAATGGTTGAGGTTGAGTTGGTGGTGGAGGCAAAAGGGCGGGAGGAGTGTTGTATTGGGGCCTCCACGCTGGTTAAGGTGCATTCCACTGAGGTTGCGGCTGGGCATGAGAGTGAAATGGGTGAGAAGGAGGTTGAGTTTGGTATGGAGATGTATAAGACCATGGAGGAGGTGCGGACTAGGAAGGATGAGCAGGGGGACCCCAAGAAGGCATATGAGCCGGTTTCTTGGGGGGTAATAAGCTTGGGATGACCCTTGCATTCCTTGCTGATATGGTCTAGATCCATGAGGCCTCCTTTGGTTGAGGAAGTATAGAGGTTTAGTAGCCACCTCGGTCCCTTGGTACATGGCTTTAAATCCAGGCAAGGTAGGGCATTGGTTGGTGGGATGGTCTTCCTCACACATGAAACATACCTCTACTGAGTGTAATGGGCACTCATTCTTGGGGTGCTTCCTTATGCATCTAGGACAAAAAATGGCCAAAGCCCTCTCAGCTTCTTCTTTATTCTGCTAAATTCGGAAGGTATCAAGTTGCATGGCAATGGTTTGTCTCATTTTGCTCTTAAGGTCTTCCATCTGGTTAGAAAACTCGTGCTTGGAGAAAGAGGTGCTAGCTGAGAGATGATTCCCCCTACCTCTCTTCCGGGCCACCCTAGAATGGTTTCTAAGCACGGTCTTTATGTCCTCATAAGGTAGTTGGTAGATATCTCCTCTAGCCAGCAGTTTAAGGGTGTCCAGAAGGTCTTCAGGGACTCCTCGGAGTAGAACCAACTTCAGAGATTCTGGGTCAAGTGTGCACCTGGCCCATTTACAGCTGAGTTGGAACCTTTCCTCATAGTCTTCCAAAGATTCATCACTTCCCATGGTAATCCAAAATATTTCCCCCTTAGTTTCCTTGGACCTACAGTAGTCTCTGTACTTGGCGTTGAAAGCTTGTTGCATTTGAGCCCAAGTGGTGATACTGTTTCTAGGTAACCCCATGAACCAGCGTAATGATGCATCCTTGAGGGTAGAGGGAAAGAGTTTCAGCTTTTGCTCATCCTTAGCGTAGTCATAAGTTCGACAAAGGACAACAAACTCAAACAGGAAGGTATCAAGGTCCTCAGTAGTCAGACCATGGAAATGAGGTAGTGCGGAGGGACTTATGTTTTTCATTTTCATGTCTTCATTGGTCTCTTGGATGGGAAAGGCACCCTCTATTCTCTCGTCTTCTCTTCTACCGTTTCGGTTTTCAGCCATGGTTTCAGATGGAATGTTTCCTAACTCTTCTTCTGCTATAGGATCTTCGTGTATCTCAGGAGGTTCACCTATAGGGTCTTCTGGCTCACTGTCACCAGAGAAAAGAGAAGGTTGACTCAGTGATGTGGTGGGGGTGTTGGGTAAGAATTTGACGGTTTTATCTCTGTTCCTACGAGGCATGAAATGGAAAAACGTTTTCTTGCTTTTCTTGTAATTTTTTTTTTGTACCTGCAAAACGAGAATAGATTGAGCTGCAACTAACTATCCTACTTAAAATAAAATGTGGAATTGAAATAAAAGCAGGAAAGGACTAATCTATTTTGCAGAATTGAAATACGGAATTGAAATGCTAATTTACGCTTGCAGAATTGAAATTCTAATCTATGCATGCAGAATTGAAGTTGCGGAATTGAAATGCTAATCTATGAAAGCAGGAAATGTCTACTCTACTTTTGCGGAAATGAAATTGCAGAATGGAAATGAAATAAACTACTTAGCAGAAGGTTGTAGTGGAAAAAATAAGAAAATAAATAATCACCAATACTCTGACGCTTCCCCAGCAACGGTGCCAAAAAGATGGTGGGCTCCAGTATTGCAGCGATGATGTTGCAACTCCTGGGACTCCCTTCTTTACTCTTATCAACCCGGTTGTTCGTAACAAACTTGGAAGCGACGGTGTTGTATGAAAAAGTACTAGCTCTTGCCGCAGTTGTCACTTGGTCAGCCAACACAAGTCCGCTAGGGGCTTTAGCTAACTTCTATGAGTTCTCAGAAGAAGCTTTTAAGTGATGGATGAAAGCTAACTCAAAGGAAGCTAACCTACTTGCGAAAAGAAACTGAAAGCCAAAAGAAACGCAAACCCTAACAAACCCTAATTCTACCAGCTAGTCCTACTGATGCAAAAATGAGAATGCAAACTACTGAAAGAGATGTCATCACTTCTATGAAGGTGAAATACATGTTTCTAGACTACCTTTGTCCTAGGAAAGCATATTTTTGTATTTTTTTGATTAAGTGTCGATTCTCACATGCATATGCTTGAACTGTGCTTTACTGTGCAGGGGTGGATCAAGGAAGAGGAATGCTTGGAAATGGTTGGAGAGGTTCAGAGAGGGTCTAAGGAGTCCCTAACACTCTTCCAGAGAGTTTCACAAGGTTTTGCTATCAGGAAACCTCACTTATGAGCTTCTATAAGAACTCTGCAGGGGTTCTACAGGATGTTTCAAAATTTCTACAGGATGTTTCAGAATTTCTACAGGATGTTTGGAAATCAGTTTTTAGGGGATGGATGAGTAAGGGAAGGTGCATGGATGGATCTGGAGGTAGGATAGGGGTCTGAAAATGGCCTAAGGACTGGTGGGTGGATCGGTGAAGAGGTGTAGAAGGATGACTTGGCTTGAAGAAGGCTAAGGCAATGATGGGTAAGGAGGTAAGGTTTCGTGGACAAAAAGGATAGATGGGGAATGAGAAACTTAGCTAAGAGGTAGAACAGGTGGCTTAGATGATACTTTGGGTGGATGAATGAATGAAGAAGATGCCCTACATGGTGTACCTTGATCAAATCAACAAAGACCTGCAAATGATCAAATCCTAAACTAGTCTAGTCTAACCATCAACAACATAAATGAGCAGCAACTTTATTTGGGAAGAAAACCTTGTACACCATCTATGCAAAGAAAATTTTTGGATGTCCAAACATGACTAATCTCTTCTAATAAAACAAGCACACTAAAGATTGCATAAACAAGCAAACTAATGTTTTTATGAGGCAGCACTATTTCCTCAATTCCAGCCCCAAATCCAATAAGGATGAGGTGAAACCAGGAGTGTGGTTGTCCCTTTTTCTTGGAGTTTTGCTGTTATTATCCTACCAAAACACCTAAACCAAATTCATTCATAAACAGTGATCTATTCCAACAACATAACAAAATCTACTTAACAGAAATATGTTCAAATGCATAAAGGAAAACAGTGATACGTAAACAAAAAGTAACAATACAGAAAGGAGGCCCTAGGCTCTCAGGTTGGGCCCAACCATGAGAGCTTTGGCTCCTATGAAAAACTCAGATTTGATAGGAAACCAAACTGCTTCTCATTATCTAAAAATAATCAGAACAGTCATGCCAAAAATGGCTACAAATGAACAAAATAGAGCTGCAGTACTGAGGTGCAAAGTACACAATAGTTTCAAAAGTATTTTTACGAGGGCTGAGGCCTCAACATTTATAGATCATGAGGGACCTAGCTAACCTCCTCAATTTGTGGAACTCGGTTGTCAAACTGTGAGTTAAATAGTCCCTTTCTAAATGCTACTTGGCTGCCTTCTAGATTCGGTCTGGTGGTGTTTGGAGCTCGGAGTTGGGGGTGAAGATCCCGAGGAAGGGTCATTGAATGCCATAGGCACCCCCCCCTTCAATTCCTCACTTCATGATTGGCTGCCTTATAGCTCATGATTGCTTTGACTTTGCTCCAATATATGTCGAAAACCTGAAATAGACACGTGTTAACCACTTAGGAAAAGTGACTTCCCTCATTCGTACCAAAGACATAAACATACTAAAAATAATGCATAAAATATAGGAAATGATGGATTTCAACAAGGATTGAACAAGGAAAATTAGGCCAAATGAGCCCAACAAGTTACCAATTTTGGGGCTCACCACTTTTCCAAAGGTTACTAACCTTTTAAACTATTTGACTTGGTCAAAAGTTACTTTATGAGAATAGAGGTCCTGGGTTCAATTATTTCTTTCTGTTGAGTTACTTTTTCAAAAAACACATGTAACTTATGTTTTAAAGTTACTTTATGTAAAAGTATTCTCACCCATTGTAAAAAGTGAGTCATTTATAATTCTAAAGTCTCTTTATCTTTTATTTAAGTTACAATTTAGTGGGTAGCTCATAAAGTACCTTGGTAAAATTGACTTTCACTTATTTATAAAAGTGGGTCGCATAACGTTTTTTTTAAAATAAGCTAATTAGATTAAGTTTGGAAAGAGGGGAGATTTTCTTTTAGATATAACATTATCATTCACTTCCACACATTGAGATACTTTGTTAGCATTTTCAACAACTTTTCTTCAAAAAACCATAACTTATTCATCCGGAAGCCTTCTTTTTCAATCTACCTAATTTTTTGAGATATTTCCATTGGAACACTTATTTTTAACATCTACAGATTCAGTTTATATTAAAATGGAAAATCCATGCCAAATTATTCTTGACAACACCAACATCTTCCAATGGTTGTCCTATATTGAGGATTTACTTAGAAGTAGAGGTCTTTATAGAATAGCCTTAGGCCTAGAGAAGCACATGGGTTGATAGGGATGTCTATTTCTCTAGACCTTAGATTCCATATTTTATAACTTGATACCCTTGATGAAGCAATGAAACAACTCAATAAATTTTTTGGAATTAAAACTGAAATTAGATCCCATCAACTTGAAAATCAGTTGCTTACATTGGATCCCAATAATTTTTCTTCCATTGAAATTTTTTTTTCCAAGTTCAAGACCCTCACACTTCTCTTGGAAGGTGTCAAGGTTAAGGAATAAGATGGTAGCCTTATCTATTCCATGCTTACTAAGTTGGGGGCATCCTACTCTCTGTTTGTTTCCACCTTCCATTCTACTAGAGAAGCCTATATTTCTCAAGGACAAGATTACAAGTCTCCCTTTTTTTATGCCTTTTGTGATTCTTTAATAAGAGTGTAGGAAAAACTCTTACATATTGGTCTTATTAATCATGGAAACTCTTCTAAAAAAGCCTTAGCTATCGAGCAGCAACCAAGTTCAAATAATCCTACAAGAAACATCTGAAAAAGAATGGTCCTAAACCAAGCAAGGGTCCTAAGCACTTTCAGTCTCAAAATGAAAAATCGATTCAAAAAAATGATAAGGAAAATAAAAATAAAATGAAGGTGACTAATAAACATTAGAAATTTGTTAATCAAGATGACCACTTCGAATCCAAATGCATTGAGAAGATGGAAGCCTTGGAAGTAACAATGAAGAATCATAACATCCATTTGGAGCACTCTTCAACTTCAACTTCATCTTCAGGAATAACACATTTTGCATGTGGTTGTCAAGCATCTAAATATGATTATTCACTAAATGTATCTTCTTCTTCTCATTCATTAGTGTCTCATTGATTCTGGGGCTTCTTATCACATCGCCAAAACCAAAGCCATGTTTTCTTCTTTAAATGATTGTAACATTAAAAATATATATGATGGTGATGATAGATCTCTTAGCATTGTAGGGACTAGAACTATTCATCTAAACAATGGTCAATTTAATGATTTATTATGTGTTCCTACCTTATCTTGCAACCTTCTATTTGTTTATAAAATAACTTATTCACGTGAAGGTCAAACCGTTGAATTTTCACCTCATGATGTTGTAATGAAGGATCTAAGGGATCCTGGATAGATTTTAGCTATTGACATTCATGATGATTCTACAAGGTTATCTAAGTTTAACAGATTTGGTTCATTAACTCTTCCCCTGGTATTTGTTGCTCATAATGATGAAGTGAGTGAAATTTGGCATGAGCGATTTGGTCACTTAAACTATCACTCCCTTGAAAATCGATGTAAGGAAAATATGCCTACATGTCTTCCTATGGTATCTTTTAGACATGGTGTTTGTTCCGAATATGTACTTGAAAAACATCATCAAGACAGGTTTGAAAAACATGCCTCTTGGCACACATCAGCCCCTTTACTACTTGTGCACAGTGATTTTTGTGGTCCACTTCTACTTGTTTCATTTTCTGGCTACAAGTATTTCTTAACTTTCATTGATGATTTCTCTAGACGCACTTGGGTATACTTATTAAAACTCAAGAGTGAAGTCTTTAAATTGTTCTTAGCCTTTAAGGCGTTTGTTGAGAAACAATCTAGACATCAAATTCTTAAGCTAAGATCAAATGATGGCAGAGAATATGTTAACAACAAATTCATCAAGTTTTGCACTAAGCATGGAATTCAAATTCAACATATCATTCCATATACTCCACAACAAAATGGTGTAGCTGAAAGGAAGAATCACATCTTAAAAGAAATGGCTAATTGTATGCTTCAATCTAAAGGACTTAATCTTAATTTTTGGGCAGAAGAAATTAACTATGCAAATTACATAGTAAAATGCACTCCTACTAAGGTTTTAAAAAATATCACTCCAAAAGAAGCATGGACCTCAATTAAACCAGATGTAAGTTACTGTCATGTTTTTGGAAGTGAAGCATGGGCCCATATTCCTAATGAGAAATATAAAGCCTTAGAACCTAAGAGTGAAAAATGTATTTTTGTTGGATATTCTGAAGATGTCAAAGGATATAAACCTCTTTCACCTAAATCCAAAAATGTTATCATTAGAAGAGATGTAAAGTTTCATGAAAGTATATCAGCCTATGATGGTAATTCAGCAAATGTGCCACCTCTCTCTATACCTTCTAATTCTAAAAATATTTCTCCTTCAAATGATGAAAATGAGAATGAAAATCCTCCCCCACCTTCTTAGGATCCTCCTTCATCTCCTAAGCTTACAGAATGTGTTCGTGCTACTCGGGACACAGTAGGTGCTCTTGCAAGTGATCCTGTAGATCAACAATGTACACATTCTCAATTCGATAGAGCCTCTTCTTTATTGGCTCAAGCTTTAGCGAATTATGATCCTGACACCTTTGTAGAAGCTTCAGGCCATCCATATTGGGACGTAGCTATGAATGAAGAATATCGTTCATTATTGGCAAGTGATACATGGGATCTTGTTCCTCTTCCAAAGCGACGAAAAATTGTTAGATGCAAATGGGTTTACAGAACCAAGTTTGGACCAGATGAAAAATTTGATAAACATAAATTTTGTCTTGTTGCCAAGGGTTTTACACAAGTTGAAGGCATTGACTATACTGAAACCCTTTCCCTATTGCCAAAATTAACTCTATTTGCCTTGTTCTTTCCCTTGCTTCCTCTTTCAAATGTGAAGTACATCAGATGGATGTTAAATCTTTCTTCTTGCATGGGGACTTTTATGAAGAAATGTATATGGAACAACCTCCTCGATTTATACAAAGAGACTCCAGCCTTGTATGTTGGCTTAATAAATCCCTTTATGGTCTCAATAAATCCCTTCAAGCTTGGTATGCCAAAATGGATAGCTTTCTTTTAGATACTAGCTTTTCTAGGTGTCATTATAACAATATTGTCTACACCAAGAAACTGGGTTAGTCTCTTATCATTCTTCATCTTTAGTTGATGATATTATCCTTACTTGTAGTGATCCCAACCTTATAAACCATGTGAAGTAAAACCTTAAAAAGAATTTTGAAATGACAAACTTAGGACACTTACATTATTTTCTTGGCCTTCAAGTCTTGCAATCCAAGGAAGGCATTTCCCTTTCCTAGTCCAAGTATGCCAGTAATCTTCCATGCCACTTTCACATGGAACACTGTTAGCCATCCCCTTCTCTCTTTTATTCTGGAGCCAAAATTTCAGTCACTTATACTTTCCCTGAAGTTGATGCTACCTTATACCATCATATTGTAGGAAAACTATTGTATCTCACCCATACCAATCTTGACCTTTCCTTTGTTGTTGGCCTTATTGCTATGTTTATGCAAAAACCACTTGAAAGTCATTCTAAATCAGCTAAAAAAATACTTTGTTATGTTCAAGGCATAGTTTAGTTTGGGATCCATTACAATGTAGAAGCATCTCCTCTATTGGTTGGTTTCATTGATTATGATTGGGTTGGTGACCTTGATGATTGGAAGTCTACTGCGGGTTATGTCTTCACTCTTGCTTTTAGACCTATTACATGGACTTGCAGAAAACAAAGTGTCATTTCTCTTTCTTTAGCAGAAGCAGAGTATTATGGCGCCACAGAAGATAGTAAGGAAGCCTTGTGGCTTCGTTAGAGCCTGTTAGATTTTGGATTTCAGCAGTAGCATCAGACTACACTTTGGTGAGATAATCAAAGTTCCATTCAACTATGAAAAGATCCAATCCAACATTAGCATAGCAAACACATTTAACTACACATGCACTTCATCATAAAACTCATTCATGACGATGTTCTTGAAGTGCAATATTGTTCAACTGATGATCAAGTTGTATACATCTTTACAAAGGCTCTCACAAAGGCAAAGTTTAGCAAAATTCGATTTATGGTTGGAGTTCAGGAAGTTTCACTAAGGGGAGATATACTCTAATGCCTCCTTCCTTCTCCTATTGTTTCATATTTGTACATCCTTCAATCCTATTCCAATTTGTTCTTAAGGGGGGATGTTATGATATTTAGACACATAGCAAATGGTTAAGTATAACTTGGTCTAGTGTAGAGTTAGGTAATGTTTCTTTCTTTACTGTGTACTTTTGTAACTTACAATCCAACAATCATGATATGTTCTAGACATGAGGTGATCTGATCGTTCATTCTCCCCTTGGTATTACCGACACTTGATCCATGGCTTAACACTTGATTGGCCCATGATCTCTATTTAAATAGAATGGAGGGTAATTTGTAAGGTGACCGTTCATGAAAGAAGCTTATGTAAATTTTATTTCTTTTACATTAATAAATTTCCTGAAGTGGGCACATTGGCTCAAGCTGTGGATTGTTTCCCTCTTTGGGGGTTTTAACCACAACAATAATACTGGTATAATGATTTGTGATCTGTTTGTGAGTGGTGTCCTTTGGTATTCTATGGAAGGAACTGACCTTGTAAATTCCTACATATTCAATATTATTATTTATTTTTCTTTAATTATCCAACATATATTTTAATTTTTTTTAATTCAATGGTTTGTGACACCATCTCCCTCATATATTGGGTTATCGAGTTCCTCTCGAAACAATTAAAGTGGTGTGTTGATATCTTAGGTTAGAATTAAGAGTATAATGGCATCAAAGTCAAATAGAGTATTGCAAAAGCTATATGATTGCAATGTTTTTATTTCAATTGAAATGAAGGTGAAGAGTTAAATTTCAGCAAATTAAGTCAAAGTTAGATAGTCAAGTTGAATAATGTCATCCATGTTTTATTAAGATTTGTATTTAAGAACAATGTTTTCAGTATTGTTGTAATTGGAATACTTTCGACACATGATCAATGTTAGATAAGACATATTTGTTGTTTTTGTATTTAAAAGTGAGTTTCAATATCAATTGTACTCAACAATTTATTTTGTTTTCATTGACAAACAAGTGTGAGCTATTAACGATTTTAAAATAGGTAAAGGAGGAAAAACTCTACAAACAACTAATCATGAAATTGAACTACTGCAATAAGATCTTGATGATAGTTTACAATAAATATATAGATTAAAAAAGGAATCTCAATCCATGATAGGTATTATTGAGAAAGTAGACCATGAAATAATGAACTTTATCATTAATTTGTTAGATTTTATATATGTCACATCAACAAATTAGTAGAAATGTTGAATTCAATAGATAAATTTCTAAATGGTAACTTCAAATTTTATTTTACTTTTGTCTATCAACAAGCTTTCATTATATTATTAGAAAAATATCGAGTACAAAATTCATCTCTAGAGGCCAATATTTCTCATGGAGAGTATACTTGGGGACATAAGGCCTAGAGGAAGACAGTGAACACGCATGCAAGTAGTTAATTCTAGGTGGCCTATTAGCCATAACATACATCGCCAAAAAAAAGAAAAATGGCAAACAATAGACATGCTCATTAGGGGACGGAATTAGGCGAGAACACAAGAGGGAAAAGGATGAGGTAGGACTCATCATCCATGTGGAAGTTGATATGCTCCACCCTCACCTATAAGGTGTGAAGGTGGTCATTTGTGTGTTAGTGTTGTCATTGGAGACTTTCCACCATGTCCAAGATCTCGTTCTAGATGTGTCAGATTTTGTTGATGTAGGTGACTAATTCATTACGTTCCTTATAGTGTTGGTCCCTCAGGGTGTCAATATTTAGCTGTATATTTTGCAATTGGCCTGCAACTAAGTCCAAAGTGGTGTGAGCTTCAACTTGGCCTGATGAATGGGCAGGAGATAGCACCGCTCCCTCTTGCATGTCCTGACTGTCCGAATGGTCAGAGGACAAATAAATACCCTCACCCACTATTGTTTCCCTTCACGGTGAGGGGTGACTCCTCCTTCCCTCAGACAACACTGTGGGCATGGAACAGAGACTAGATGAAACCAAGTGCGGGTTAATGAGTTGTGAAGCAGGCAGATCCAAGGTGAGAGATGAGGCGACGCTTCTATGGAAGGACTCCAACACTATCCCACTGAAGTCTTGCTCTTGTTTTACCACTATCATTATAGTTAATAGTGATCACAAAGTACTTGGAGGAGCACGAAAATGCTAGCACCACACCAGCCTTGCCATGCCCTCGAGTGCCTGATGGAGCCAATTCATCACGCTCTCCCACTCCAAAGTCCAACTGTGAGAAAAGAGGAAAACCATGCAACCAATGGAGACGGTCCCAAGTCGATGTGACATGGTAAAGGAAGCTAGCCTTGGCCTCTCAGATTGATTTTGGAAGCTCAATAAACTAGGGTAGAAAACCCAACATGGATTGCAAAACCTAAGCCTCCACAAGGGTATCCAGATCCCATGGGTTCTCCTGAGATAGAGACTCTCCACATCATTAACTAAAACAGAACCTACATTCACCCTCTGCCCAGATCCATAACTATTTTCATGGATACCTTTGCTCAAATCCATAATTCTCAAGAATTTCGCTCCTCATCGCCCAATAGACCAGAATGAAGCTCTTCACTCATCGTAACATGCATATAACCTTGCCAAAAGTGGGCAGTCCATGAACCTACATAACCTTGATCATGGTGGTAGCCATGTCAAAAACATTAAAGGGCACGTGGACGCCAGGCGAACTCCATTCGTCACCCTATTGCCACACGTAGCATAGGATCCACACCCACACCAGGGATATAATTTAAAAATTATAGATCAAAAGGAAAATTTGATTTTATAATTGCAACAACAATTAGTGTCCAAGGAAAAAAAATTCTTAGCACTTGAGAATTAAATAAAGTAGTAAACTCAAGTGAAAGAAAAATGTTCATAATTGTAGAAAGGAAGTTTCAATTTGACTTTTTCTTTGGTCAAATTGACAAAATTTGAATTTCCACATCAACAAATAGCTTGGATGTACTTAACTTGTGTTATATGGATCTTCTCACTTATTTTTCTTAGTAAATTCAAGTAAGAGGCCTCGGAGTTTAGTTTAGCATGTATGATTTCTAAATTTTAGTAATCCATGTAGTCATATATTGTTGTGTTTAGTTAAAGTAGTTCTAATACTTGGAGGAACTAGTGGAAGGTATGTTGTGTAGTGGAACAAGATTCTAACTCAGTGATCATGCGATTAACTAATCAGTCGGCCTAAAATAACTAGTGCATGTAGAGAATCCAAGTTCCTAGTTGTGGTGGAGATTCCAAGGTAGTGTAAGAAGCAATTGTAAACAAGTTTGAATTTAGAGGTGTTGCATGCAGCCAAATGATCAAACCTTGGGAATTATGAAATCAATTGGATGAAGTTTCCTAAAAAATAAGGGCTAATTCTCAAGGAATTATTCAATGAAATAGGGGTTAAAGCAGAGGGAAAAATTTATTAAGTCTAGGTCAGAGCTCCTCATTGCGCATAGAGGTAGGTTATTCACTTTTAGGTTGATCTGAGACTGAGCCAACAATTGTAATACTTCTTTATTCATCTAATTAATCCAAAGTGGTTTGATGGGTTTTTACCATTGGGTTTACCATAGAAAAAAATATTTTCCATGTGTGTTATTTCTTATTGGATGTCTTAGATTTTTGTTCTAAACTACAAAATGATTTCCACATATTAGTATAATACAATTGTGTCTCTTGATTTTGATCAACAGTTCTTGAGAAATTATAATTCTATCACCAAATTTCTCTATGGTATCAAAGCAGGATTCACATTAGAATAGGTAATTTCAATTTTTTTCCTCACGAGGCTAAAATTTACATCTTTAGTGTAGCACGATCTCTTCACCAACTGTGAAAATGAACTTCAACAAGAAGAGATTAGAGTATGCCTTGGAAGGAAACTCAAATTTCATTGCATGAAAGGATCGTGTGGATATGATTCTTCGTGATAACATATTGATGGAATATGTCAAGACAAACATTGCAAAACCAACATCAGATGATACCCGAAATCTACCTCAATGGAAGAATGATGTAGTCAAGGCAATGAAAATAATATTGGAGGGAGTGTGAGAAAAGTCCTAATGATGCAGTCAAGGAAAGGAGAATAATATTGGAGGGAGTGTGAGAAATATATCTCAAATATCGATGGGGAATAAAGTCCTTTCACAATGAGGAAATAATTGATAAAGTTGTATGAGAATAGTAGTGATCGGAGAAAAATGGCCCTCAAAGACAAAATTTGAAACAACAAGAAGCGGAAGAATGATAATATTTCTCACTATCTCACCATATTTACACAAGTTCGGAATGATCTTGGAGGATTTTGTGTGAATGTTGCAGAAGATGATCTAGTGAGCTTAGCTCTTCTAAGCCTTCCCAAAAGCTAGGACAGCTACCAGAACTCGGTGAATGGGAGGGAGAAACTACTGAATTGGGAACACTTGTGGTGTGATTTGGTACATGAAGAGATGAGGTAGAATACCAGATATGGAACTTCATCTATGGGTGAGGATGAATAAAATTTTGCATTTGCTGGAAAGGGAAAGAAGGGAAAAGGGGTGAAGTCTCAAACAAAACTGGATTTTAGCCAAGGGGTTAACAACAAGTACTTACCCAAAATAAAATTCTTCAATTGTCATGAATTTCAACACTATGCTACAAAGTATCCACACAAAAATTCTAGCAAGAAGAACTGAGGAGGAGCAGCAAGGTGAGACATTAGCTTCATAGTTCGAGCTAGACTCTACCCTTATTGCATTCAGGTCCATCATAATGATGTAGAGTGCATCGTATTGGGACTCATACGCTTCATTACACATGACAGGGTGTACAGAGCCTTTTAGTTACCCAAAGGAGAAATATATCCATATGCATATTGAGATTGGGGATGATGCAGGGTACAATGCTACCAATATTGGAACAATAACCTTTCACAAGGAGTGGAGATCTCCTCTTCACCTCAAAGATGTCATGTTTGTTCGAAGCATAAAGAATCATATCATCTTTGTAGCAGTTTTGGAAGGCTATCATTATTATATGGTCTTCATAAAACATAAATCTTTCATGAGACACATAGCCACTGGATATGTGAAGAAGATCGAGGTTCGAATGAAGAACCTATACAGTTTGGATGTGGAAGATTGTGCTGCATTAAGAAAGAAGGTAGTGAAAGTGGAGAGTTGTGATGTAGTTGAACATTGGCATAGTATATTGTGCCATTTGCACCATGGATCCCTAAAAATTATGCAACAAATAACCACTAGCCTCCCAAAAGAGCACTTGAGTAGCAAGGTGTCTACAAAGGTTGTACATTTAGGAAGTATGTCAAATCCATATTCCATGAGGGAGACAAGAAAGCACATGCACTCTAGGAAAGTGTCCACTCCGGTGTTTATGGACCTTTTTTAATAGCTTGGAATTCTAGACACAAATATTTTGTTGTTTTTATTGATGATTTCTTAAGGAAATGTTGGATCTTCTTCATGTAGAATAAAGATGAGACATTCTCAAAGTTTGTAGAATTCAAGGTACTAGTTGAGAAAGAGACTGACAAGAAGGTGAAGCCTCTTAGGAGGAACAATGGAGGTGAGTATGTTTTCAGTGACTTCATGACCTGAACTTAAACAATAATGCAACAACTTATAGATATAATCATAAACACAAAGGTGCAGTAGAAAAAAGATTCATTTCATTAATAGAAAAATATTGAACTATGCTTACAAACAAAATGGAAATAAGATATCTTGGGCGATGGTATCTTATCTCTAAGAAGAGATGTGGCAGCTACACGCATATGAAATGTGTCAAAATGAGGCTCAATGTCCTATTTATTATTGGAAAACATCAGAAAACCCTAAACAAAAAAAAATTCTAACCAAGGGAGATGTAACACCAAGATTTTATGGGCCCCATCGAGGTTAGATGGATAGCGAACTTCTTGGCATCGTAACTTGGTCATATTATCTTCATTTGTCATGTAAAATACCTTGTTGGAAACGTATTGATGAGCCCAAAAAATGGATAATTATATGGGCTCATTCAGCCTCCTAATTCGACTTAATCCACCATTCTCATTAGTTTATTGCATGTTTTTTATTATATTTATGCTAATAGAGTGAATTGGGTTAGTCATTATGCCAACAAGTCTAATGTGTATTTTATGCAGTCTTTTTGGTCAATTTGGAGACAAAATCAAAGGTTTAAATGAGCACTTAGCAGCCAAATTCGTGGAGAGGATTTTTAGGAAGGTGTCCCCTTCATTTATGGGTGCTTACCTCGAATTCTCCACCATCAGCTCCGATTTCAAGGGCCACTAAATCGATTATCACAAGGGTAGCCAAGCAAGTCAAGTAGGACTACTATTAACTGCAAGTTTTGGGTAGCCCAGTCCCTAAAGTTTAGGAGGAATGTTGGGGTCCTCAATTTGTATAAATAAGAGTGCTTAGGGCCTCATTTCAGTTAGTCACTTTTTAGGCAGAAGTTAGCTAGCTTGTATTTCGATTTTAGTCATTTTTTAGGCAATTGATTAGCTTTGCATTTCAGCACATTTTCAAGCTTTTCCTTGTGGACAATTTTTAGAATGTAACTATTCTTTTGATCAATAAAGATGAATCCAGCTTTGCACCAACTCTAATCTCTCTTAGGACGCTGTAGCTCTTGGGGTTGGGCCCATATCAAGTGCCCAGTACCTCCTTTGTTTACCTTTATGTGTCTTTGTTGCATTCTTAGAATAAAATCTGTTATTTAGATTAAAATATTGCTTTGTTACTTAGGTCGTTTTTGTTGATTAAAATAGCTTTTCATGTTCGGATTTACTTGATAGGTTAATCACAAGGAAGATCTTCAGAAAAAGGCGACAAAGAACCTTGGATCTCACCTCCCCTTCAGTGGAATCATGAGCTGAGACCAAGGTGACCTTCCTGCCATCAAAAACGTTGTTTTGCTTTGTCATGCAATCCTCAGTGTTGGAATTCTCATTTGCAGATGCTGATATTAGTTGTGTTTAAATGATTCAGTTTATGATTTCTTAGTTGTATTGTTATTTCACGTATTCCATTTCAAATAAACTTCTGTTCATTTCCTTTTGCTGTTACTTAGGTCAGATTAGAGTGAAGTAACTAGGTCATAGGTTTTCTAAGTGTTTGTTTGTTCAGTTTGAAAAATAACTTTTAGAGCGCCTATCATACTTCTCCATCTGCCCATACTCCATCAAACCTACTTGCTTCATCCTCCATTTCAGATCCTTGGCTTACCTTTTCCACGTTCCCTCACGTTGACCTACTTTCCATATGATTGTGTAGCATTGCCTTATCTCTCCTTGAACAAAACCAACCATCTACATCTTCTCTCAACTCCATCCACCATTCCCCGGACCACCTAAAACCCTTATCCTACCTCCATACCCACTCCTTCATCTTTCTTCATCCATCCATCCTCCAAAATCCAATTTCTGTACATCCTGTAGAAAATTACAGAACATCCTGTAGAAATTCCAGAACATCTTGTAGAACCCCTGTAGACTTCTTGTAGAAGCTCACGAATGAGGTTTCTTGATAGGAAAACTCTATGAAACTCTCTGGAAGGGTTTTAGGTACTTCTTAGGCTATCTCTGAACCTTCCAGACCTCTTCCAAGCATTTTCTCTTGCTGATACACCTCTGCACAGTAAAAAACAATGAAAGCACATGCACGATAATTCTGACAACTTATTCAAAAATACAAAAAGATGTTTTCTTCAGATAGTGATAACTTAGACACATGAATTTTACCTTCCTAGAAGTTAATGGCATCTCTTTCAGTAGCTTACATCCTCTTTTTCGCATCAGTAGGGCTAGTTGGTAAAATTAGGGTTTACTAGCGTTTACATTTCCTTTCACCTTTTCAGTTTCTTTCTACAAATAGATTAGCTTCCTTTGAGTTAACTTTCATCCATCAGTTAAATAGATTCTTCTAAGAGCTCATAGAAGTTGGCTTAAGCTCCTAGTGGACTTGTGCCAACTGACGAAGTGCCAGCAGTGGCAAGAGCTAGTACTTGTGCATACAACACCGTCGCTTCCAAATTTGTTACGAACTACCGAGTTGATAAAATTAAAGAAGGGAGTCCCAGGAGTTGCAACATTATTGCTGCAATACTAGGGCCCACCATTCTTTTGGGCGTCGTTGCCGGGGAAGCGTCAGAGTATTGGTGATTGCTGCTATTCTTCGATTTTCTACTACAACCTTCTACTCAGTAATTTCTTTCATTTCCATTCTGCAATTTCATTTCCGCAAAATTAGAGTAGACATTTCCTGCTTTCTTAAATTAGCATTTCAATTCCGCAATTTCATTTCTGCAAGCATAGATTAGCATTTCAATTCTGCAAGCGTAGCTTAGCATTTCATTCTTGCAATTTCATTTCAGAAAAATAGATTAGTGCTTTCCTGCTTTCATTTCAATTCCACATTTTCATTTCAGCAAGATAGTTAGTTGCATTTCAATCTATTTTAGTTTTGTAGGTACAAGCAGAAAAAAAAACAAAAAACAACCAAAAATATTTCCTTTCATGCCTTGTAGGGGTAGAGATAATTCAGAAAAATGATTGCACAACACTCCCACTGCTTCACACAGCCAACCTTCTCTCTTCTTCGATGGCTGTGATTAAAGAACCCTTAGGTTGATAGAAAGACATATTTGAAGAACCTCAAGGGAAGAAGAAGAAGAAAAAATTCCACTGGAGCAAATGGCTACAAGTAGAAATGTTGGGAGCAGTACTTTTTCTTCCAACTCAATCCTTAGAGGTGAATGTGAGAATCTGATGGAACATTTCAAGAGTGAGGTGAGGCAGTTTCTTGCCATGCAATTGGATACCTTGTAGATCCAAAGGAAGCAAGAGGAAGCCAAGAGGGCTTTGGCCATCTTTTGTCTCAGGTGCACTAGAAAGCATCCGAGGAACGAATGTCCATTGTACTCCATAGAAGTTTGTTTTGTCTATGAAGAATACCATCCTACAGATCAGTGCCCTTCCTTTCCTGGAATCAAAGCTGCATATCAAAGGGCCAAAGAAGTCACTAAACCACTCTATTTCATGAACCAAAGGAGGTCACATGGACCCATACCTTACCTGCACGAACTGCAAGGGACATCCGAGACCTATTACGACCCCTATCAAGCCACTTTCATGCCTTCTTGGGGTCCCCCTAATCATCCTTCCCGGTTCACACCTCCTCCTTGTTCCTTCACAGATCCATGTTATGCCCAACTAGTTGCTCATTTGTTTCACTCTTATGCTCAGCCACAACCTCAGTGGAATGCACCTCATTAGGGGTGGAGGCCCTGGTACAACACTCCTCTCGCTCATTTTCCTCCACCACCTACTCAACTGCAACCATCGCCTCCTACTCCACCAAGGCAACCCCAAATGCCTGCCCAACCACAACCCCATCTACATCCATCTCAAATATACACCCCCACTCAACTATCCGTACCGCCATTTCCAAACCCGCACATTGGAATAGCTCAACCAAATTGCAAAGTTGAGGCACAACATGTCCAAATGACTCCTCTTCAGCTCAATGATCTTCACCATAGATCGGGAAGAGTATTGCCAGAAATAGATTATATTAACAGCACTGAAGGACCACATCCAACAAAAGAAGGTTCAAATGAAGAGATCAAAGAACCATGGGCTGCACTTGATGAAGAGAAGACATCAGAATCAGAGATCGAGAGAGCTCCCTCATGGTTACCATCAAATCCTCCATGTACTCAAGAGAAAATTCAGCAAAAAGAGGAAGATGTGAAGGTCTTGATAGAAGAAGATATGGAGAATGATCCAGATCAGCAAGAGGACCAAGGATATCAGAGCTATATTGAGATATGGTTTCAGACGGTCACTAAGTTGCTGCAGTACTCTCTTCTTCAGCTATGCCTAATCCCTTCAAAGTCAAATCGTTTGGTCTCTGAAATCCGGATAGCTGTCAAAGCATGCATTTCGAGCCTCCACATCATTTTGTCTCTAATCTCGATGTGCACATGGTTCCATTGGAAGTATTCTTATACTTGAAAATGATTTTTATTTTCAAGTAGGGTAGGGTAGAAAAAAAATAATAAAAAATAATAAAAAAAATGAAAAATTGGAAATAAGAGGAAAAATCTAACGTGAAAACCTCCTCGGAATCGCCTTAGATTGGCTCATTGATTGAAAACCTCCATGAGGCAATCAATGGGTTGGAAAAAAAAAAAAGAAAAAAGAAAAAAGAAAGAGAGAATAAGATCCCTGGGTGAAAACCTCCCTTGGAGGCGCCCAAGGTAAGCAAGTAGGGTGAAAACCTCCATGAGGCGCCCTAGTTGTTTTCAAAAAAAAAAAGAGAAAAAAAAAGAAAAAAGAAAAGAGATAAATCAAGCCTAACCTCTTTAAAATAATTGCAGGTTGCAGTGAATACTTTGTAGGAAACGAGGGGCACGCAAAACGAGAACAAGAGTTAGTACCAGGCTCTAGGACATCCCTTCAGACACTCCCTCCATGGCCACTCACCTCTCCTAGGATTTGGTCACATTCAGGTCAAGATTGGGCTTTCTAAAAGAATTTATGGGCTTTCTATGGGAAGTTCTTGGCTTTTCCACAGGATGTTCCAAGTGTTTCTACATGAAGTTCTGTATTTCTACAGGAAATATCCTGTAGAACCTTCAGGCGAGCCAGATTCGATTTTGGAAGGGAATCTAAAGCTTGGAATCTATTGGTTAGGCCTGCAAGCATCCATCATTCCATCCCTCACCTTTCTCCATCATTTTTTCCACCTGATTGTACTTCTTTTATGAAAACTGTGTTTTCTACAGGAAGTTCCTATAGAAATTACAAATGGCTAGAAATGGATTTTAAAAAGCAGTTTGGTGAACATGGAAGCTTCATCAAGGGTTCATAAGTTCACCTGTAATCTTTAAACTCCTCCTCCATCATTTCCATTACTGTATTATAGCCCAAGCTCATTTTTTCTTACCATGCAAAAAAATTGCAGAATGCTTGGAAGCAAAAATACATAGTGTTGAAATTTGTTTTGGACCTAACTTGAAAAACGCACATCCATTTACAAAACTTTTTTATGGGGAGTTGTATAGGGATTATGGCAACATGCCCGAGCAATTTCAGCCAATTCCAGTGCACGGTTTCTAAGAAATTAGCCTCCATCACGTTCAACCATTTTTGCATTTTCTCCATATCCGTGCATCCGTTTCAAAACCTGTTTCATGGGGAGATGTATATGGGTGATAGTAGCCTACCCAAGCAGTTTCAACCAATTCTGATGCACAGTTTCCGAGAAATTGATCTTTGTAATCTTCAGCCATTTTCCATTTTTCTTGAAATCCGTGCATCCATTGACCACAATTTTACTATGGGAGGTGAATAATGGTGATAGGAACATGCTCAGAAAGCTTCAGATTGATACGGTCTATCATTAGGGATTAATGGCGAAAACAAGTTTCTGTCTTGTGGAAATTCAACATCAGCAGCTTGAGGGTGCAAATCTAAACGTTGAAACAAATTCTTGCAGCGTAGATCCACCCAGAGGGTACCTGCACAAGAAAAACGGCCACGATTCATAAACCAAGCCATCATGCAACCATAGAAACACATGCAGTAGCAAAAAACACCTCACAACAGCCACATTCGACTTCCAAGTACGTGACTAAACCTTGTTCCTCTGATTGCATGAATGTAATTTGGAAACTGCATGAGCAATGAGATGGTGGTGATTTAAAAAAATTGGTGGCTAGCTAACTGGCCACCCTCATCTAGTTCTCTAGCACTCAACCAGAAATCATGCAAAATGCATGTACAGGTAACTCACGTGAAATAAAAAAGAATAGGGAGTGTTAGCTGTTTGAACTCTAGCGCAACTGATCAAGAAGAAAACATACAGTTAATAAATTGCACTGCAGTCTGCATGTGGCCATGTACACCTGGCCACTTCACTCCCTCACCAAGAATCACGCTGCAATTTAAAATCCTCAGCTAAAACTCACACCACGTGCTGTTCATTTGCACTTGACTGAAGTATGCATCCTCCGCTTCCACAAAATGATGAACTAGTTGTCATCCACTAGTTTCTACCTGTCTTCGAGATTCTGTTGTGTATCGGGCTCACTTAGAGGCACCGTGGCTTTCTACAGGAACTGGGGGGGTCTTCTACAGGAAGTACAGTATATCCTTAAGAAGCAGAGAAGCCCAAGTCTTTCTTCATCATGTTTGGAGTTCTGAGAGAGGTAGTCTCGAAACACACTCTCCCATGCATAATACGTTTGAATGGTGGTGAATTAAACTGTTTTGAATAGCGACAAGTCTGCCTGTGAGTTAAAAATATCACTTGCCTATGTGTAACATGGAATTCTCAGTTGGTTTTGTGTCATCCTCCACGGTTCCCGTTAAAACGTTCCCCTGTAATAAAATTGAAGCATTGTGAGGGCTAACCTGTGCATGAAGAATTCGAATTCATATGAATGTATGTGTGTTGGGGATGAGAATTAAGCTCTGTGTCCTATCTATGGAAACCTAATTCTCCCTGTTACACCTGGACAACCAAGTTTTGGGTAGCAAAAGCATTAGAACTAGGGAATTGGTGCAGATTAAACTCTAAACACTCGAGAAATCCATTTTTAAAGTTCAAAGGAGGAAACCATAAAACAACACTCCCTTTCTGCTCAGAGCACTAAAATAGAACACTCTCACCATGCCAGGAGGGTTTATCAGATAGGAACCCTCAGAGGCCAAAAAATTGTGTGAACATCCTGCAGTAGTGGACCTCTTCACCTGTGCCAACTGGATGACTTTTTGTGACAAAATTCAGGGATATGACGATGAAATAATGGAGGAATTCTTAATTTCCCTGCAACCTAAATCAAAGACACTGGCCACTGTGAATTTTAGAGGGTTGACCCTGCAGCTTACCCCTGAACTCATTAGTTAAGTCACTGGTCTGCCATTAGGGATACCTTGGAGAAAAGAGGAGAGGGCATCAAGCCAAAAAGCCAAGAAAGAATTCTTCCTACCCGAGGAACGTTTTGCAGAAGACAAGAATGGGGTAAGGAGGGCTAGTTTACATCCTTTTTGGAGTGAGGCCAGCCTCCAAATCATGAAATATATTACTTGTGAGGGGCGGTTCGGTATTGTTTACGGCTATCATTTCTGGCTGCTGAAAGAACTAAGACATGGGTTGGACTTATCCCCAGAGAAGAAGTTGAGTATTCCCTATTTTTTCCTACAAACATTGATTGAATGTGGCACAAAATTGAAGGAAGGAACACTAGATCAGGTAGCCCATCATGGGCTTATCAAGATTCTAGTGGAAGATTCCCTCCATAGCTACATTGTCCCTCTCTCCTGGAAGATTTTCCGTAACATGTCCAAAGATGATGATATTTGAATTCTGGCCAAGGAACTCATGTCATCTAGCAGTGAAGAAAGGGAGCACATTAAGGTAGAATAGAAATCCAGGGGTAAGGAAACACAGGATAGGGCACCACAGAAAGAACAAGAAGAGAAACGAGGGAAAGGCCAAGCTGCTGAGCCCAAAACTGTGGGTGGAACAAAGGCACAAACACCAAGGGAGAAATGATTGCAGAGCAGGGCAGAGAGGAATGAAAAAGTCCAAACAAGTGAGGGCACAACCAAGGCAACCAAACCATAATTAAAAGGCAAGACACCCCCAGCCAAGCAGACCGAAACAGTGAAGACAGGTTCTACAGAAATCTAGAAGACAGTTTCTATAGGAAGCTAGAAAGCAGTTTCTATAGGAAGACATAAAACAGTCGACACAGGACTTTCCATAGGAAGTATGGAAACAGAGGAACAAAAAGGAGAAATCGCCTAAGATTTTAGCCAGGGAGGCAGCAGCTGTGCTGGCTACCCTTAACACATCTCTAAAGCAAAAAGGGCAGCGAAAGAGGGAGCCTTCCATGTATTTTAAGGCAAGGAGGAGCATGCAGATAAAAACTGGCAGACCCCAACCACAGTCAAAAGAGCCAATTACAATTGTAGACACCCCAGCTACACAAAAGGAAAAGTCTCCCTCAAAGGCATCCATAACCTATGAACGGGGAAGCCTGAAGACATCCACCGGGAGAGAAAGAATGAAAATGTTGGACACAACAGCCTCTCTATAGGAAACTCGGGGTAAGCTAAGAGAGACCAAGAAATTGGAGGAAAGTCAGCCAAACAATCACAGGAAGAAGGAAAGACAAGGAAACATCTGATGAGCAGCAAAGCGAGGACAAGCTGCAGGCTGAGGTTGAGGCACTAACAAAAACTGCTACAAGAAAAGGAGCACAGGCAGTGGGAAGAAGTAGAGAGAAAAACATGGTTTCATGACCGAGAAGAGGACATCAATTTAGAAGCTTGGCATGATAGGGAGGAAGATATAGATTAGTTGCTCAGAGGATGAGCAACACTTTTAGTAAGGGGTGATGATGAGCCCTAAAAATGGATAATTATATGGGCTCATTCAGCCTCCTAATTCAACTTAATCCACTATTATCATTAGTTTATTGCATTTTTTTTTACTATATTTATGCTAATAGAGTGAATTGGGTTAGTCATTATGCCAACAAGTCTAATGTTTGCTTTATGCAGTCTTTTTGGTCAATTTGGAGACAAAATCAAAGGTTTAAATATGAACTTGGCAGGCAAATTCATGGAGAGGATTTTTAGGAAGGTGTCCCCTTCATTTATGGACCCTTACCTCGAATTCTCCACCATCAGATCGGAGTTCAAGGGTCACCAAATCGATTATCACAAGGGCAGCCAAGCAAGTCAAGTAGGACTGCTGTTAACTGCAAGTTTTGGGCAGCCGAGTCCCTAAATTTTAGGAGGAATGTTGGGGTCCTCAATTTGTATAAATAAGAGGGATAAGGGCCTCATTTCAGTTAGTCACTTTTTAGGCAGAAGTTAGCTAGCTTTTAGTTCAATTTTAGTCATTTTTTAGGCAGTAGATTAGCTTTGCATTTCAGCATATTTTCAAGCTTTTCCTTGTGGACAGTTTTTGGAATGTAACTATTCTTTTGATCAATAAAGATGAATCCAGCTTTGTAGCAGCTCTAATCTCCCTTAGGAGGCTGTAGCTCTTGGGGTTGGTCCCATCTCAAGTGCCCAGTACCTCCTTTGTTTACCTTTATGTGTCTTTGCTACATTCTTAGAATAAAATCTGTTATTTAGATTAAAATATTGCTTTGTTACTTAGGTCGTTTTTGATGATTAAAATAAATTTTCATGTTCAGATTTACTTGATAGGTTAATCACAGGGAATATCTTCAGAAAAAGGCTACCAAGCACCTCGAATCTCACCTCCCCCTCAGTGGAATCATGAGCTGAGACTAAGGTGACCTTGCTGCCACCAAAAACGTTGTTTGGCTTTGTCATGCAATCCTTAGTGTTGGAATTCTCATTTGCAGATGCTGATATTAGTTGTGTTTAAATGCTTTAGTTTATGATTTCTTAGTTGCATAGTTATTTCACATATTCCATTTCAAAGAAACTTCTGTTCATTTCCTTTTGCTGTTACTTAGGTCATATTAGAGTGAAGTAACTAGGTCATAGGTTTTCTAAGTGTTTGTTTGTTCAGTTTGAAAAATAACTTGCAGAGCACCTATCATACTTCTCCATCTTCCCATACTCCATCCAACCTACCTGCTTCATCCTCCATTTCAGATCCTTTCCTCACCTTTGCCACGTTCCCTCACGTTGACCTACTTTCCATATGATTGTGTAGCATTGCCTTATCTCTCCTTGAATAAAACCAACCATCTACATCTTCTCTCAAATCCATCCACCAGTCCCTCGACCACCTCAAACCCTTATCCTACCTCAATACCCACTCCTTCATCTTTCTTCATCCATCCATCCTCCAAAATCCCATTTCTAAACATCCTATAGAAAATCATAAAACATCCTGTAGAAATTCCAGAACATCGTGTAGAACCCCTGCAGACTTCCTGTAGAAGCTCACAAATGAGTTTTCCTGATAGCCAGAGTCTGGGAAACTCTCTGGAAGGGTGTTAGGGACCCTTTCGGCTCTCTCTGAACCTTCCCAACCTCTTCCAAGCAGTTTCTCTCGCCAATCCACCTCTACACAATAAAAAACAATGAAAGCACATGCATGATAATTCTGACAACTTATTCAAAACTACAAAAAGATGTTTTCTTCAGATAGTGATAACTTAGACACATGCATTTTACCTTCCTATAAGTCAATGGCATCTCTTTCAGTAGTTTGCATCCTCTTTTTCACATCAGTAGGGCTAGCTGGTAAAATTAGGGTTTGCTAGGGTTTACATTTCCTTTCAACTTTTCAGTTTCTTTATACAAATAGATTAGCTTCCTTTGAGTTAGCTTTCATCCATCATTTAAATAGCTTCTTATAAGAGCTCATAGAAGCTGGCTTAAGCTCCTAGTGGACTTGTGCCAGCTGACCAAGTGACAGTTGCGGCAATAGCTAGTAATTGTGCATACAGCACCGTCGCTTCCAAGTTTGTTACGAACTACCAGGTTGATAAAATTAAAGAAGGGAGTCCCAGGAGTTGCAGAATTATTGCTACAATAATGGGGCCCACCAAGTATCAGTACATACTAAAGGTTTCACCGCAAAAAAAAAACATTTCCATTTAGAAGGTCAAAACATCTCCTAAATTTCAGGACCCTAAAACTACTAAAAAGAGTAAATGCATAAATGAAGAAGGAAACAGATAAAATTGACTGGGGTGTCTAGGTTGAATAGGTGGGTGGCCATCAATATCCACCTGGATTCCCCCCTTAGGTATCAATAGTCCCCATTGTGTGCATAGCCTCCATGAGGTGAGGATATCTCTGTTGAACCTAGTCCCTGGTGAAGCACTTGCCTTGGTGAAGGAGTTGGCCTGCTTTGACAACTTGATATAACTTTATCCTATGTTGGTGAGTGTTCGTGATATGTGTGTCCATGATATGATTAGTTGTGGCATGTTTCGTGTAGTCCGGTTTGACCTTTGTTGGTGCGATTTGTTCTGTAATGTCAAATGTGTCCACTAATTTTGGAAAGTATGGCTAAAGGTGATCAACATTGAACACTGGGTGTAGACCAAGGAACTATGGGATGCTGAGCTTGAAGGCATTGTCACTGTTGGACACCTAATCCTCCAAGGGTTTGTGTCAAAGTCGAATAGTCTAAGGAAGTCCAAGGGACCTTGCAATACGAAACCAAAGGTCATATGAATGTACTATAAATGTATATCATTTGTTAATAATATATACTCTCTCATGCTTATCATTCATCTTATGTTGCTACAATGTATGTGTCTGACATGGTATCAGAGTACGTGTACTCCTTCTCTGCTCCAATTTAAGCCATTGGTATTGTGGCCTTTCTCTGCATGTCAGTTTTCTCTGTCAGAACTGCACATAAGTGCTCTGCCATACCTCACTATGCTCCTATCCATAGTGCTCCATTAATTTTTTGTCTAATAGAAATTGGTTGCCTCTCCTTTCCATACTTATCTCCTAGAAACACGTTCTTCTTTCAACTATCTACCCTATGAAGATGCATACAACCACATTTCACCGCCACATTGGTTGCATTCTGAACCTGCTCATTATTCCACTGTTTGAGCTCTACGATATTGTGCAGAAGTATGGTCTGGTTATCTCAACTATCCTGCAACAGTTGTCAAGGTTCACTTTTAACATGGTTAATGCATGAATTCCATTGAGGGATGGTTCTATCAGTAAATTATTGAGGAATTGTTTCTTCTACGAGGCCCTTCGTTTTCAGAGCAACTTGGTGCCACAAGACACATGGAAGAGTAGAGTGAATGGATTCATAGTTGAGTCTGAGCTTTTGGGGGCTTCATTGGTGTCGAGTACTTGTTCCACCTCAAGTGCACTTTGTGACTAAAATATTTCATCCCAATGTCCATTTCAAGACAGGATAAATATGTCTTGACATCTTGAAAACTGTTTTGAGCCTAGCATGGACTCTGCAATCTATGTGGCATGCAATAATTGCTTTAATGGCACATCTAGAACCTGATAGCCCCTTAAATTGTGACTATGAGAACCTTCTATGATTTGGTGATGATCAAGGGTATCAGTTAATGGCCAGAATGTATAGACGGTTAGCATCCATGACTAACAAGGGTAATCATTGAATTATAATTTGGGAATGGTGCCTTGCTATCAACATAAATTGGGTGCAACCATGTAGGAGGATTGATTTGATTACCTCAAAGGAGAGTACACGATATAGGAGGAGTCAGAGAGTTAGCATAGCAAAAGGAAGTGGAGAATGTATGTGGGCAAGCCAAATCTGGTTGTTTTTAGCATGTCAGCTCTGTCGCATTACTAAAGCCATCAGTGTTGCATTTGCCAACACTCATTGTATACCACACTACCTTCATACCAATTTGATTATCAAAAATGTTACTGAATATGCTTCATTTACATCACTGTATATTTATTGATGGTATTTTTCTTCTTTGATTGTTCCACTGGAATTAATTCCAACTGTAATTCCGGAATGAAATTGCGCCTCTCATAAACTGCCTCCTCTACATACCACCCATCGACTCTTGTCCACAATTATCAGAGCTAACATTATTGTGTTATTAGGTTGACTCCTCTCCATATTGAATCCCCACACTCCATCATATAATACCTCCTCATATATGCTCTTCCAATTTTCAAGTGTGCTCGAATGAGGATCTGACCAGATCGCATCGGCCGCATTGCACAAAGAAATATGGGGCATTCAGCTAGTGAATTCCACAAATTTAAATCGATTGCACTAGAATTCAAACCTTCTAGTTTATAAATTCCTCATTCACAAACTATAAATTACATTTTCTCAGATATTTTATCTTTTATTTGGCATATTTAAGACAACATTAGAATTAGGTGTTCAACAAGTAGTTTGGAGTGTTTTTTAGCCAAATTGGATTGAAACAATGAAAAAAATGTTGGACACCTAAGACTTGCGACCTCAGGTGAAGGGGAAAAACAATTTCTATTGTTGTGGAATTATTATTCTTCTGTGATTGAACTTCTTAGCACGTATTGCTATAGAGGTAGACAACTTTAAGCCCAAGCCATTGCCCGCTTCACTTGCAAAGAAGAGAAAAATAACCCGTGTCACCACGGTTTAAGATTTGTCTTGTATTGGTGGTAATGGCTCCTTTTCTTTTAAGCTCGTGGATGTCTGGTGGTTCCTCTATTTAATTTTATATGCTGGTCATGAGTGAATTGTCGTGCATATGCAGTGGATTGTGAATGAATTACAATCATTGTTGTTTGTTGGTGGGAGGATTAAGTATTTGTGTTTAAGTCTTGGTATGTACATTGAATAGAGCTATTGCACACTGTTTAGTTGGTGCACATTTACAAAGGATATTGCAGTAACATTGAATTGAGAGTGAGTGATGCTTCTTCCTCATTGGTTAATAGATGTGATTGGTTTCTTTAAAGTGTATGTTTGATAATGAAGAAAATGACTAGACTTGATAATGCATTAGAGTTTTTAAATACTTTAATACATTCCACTATTGATGAGATGGTTAAGATCAACAAAACTGCTCTTTCTAATATTAAAATGTGTCTGCAAAATGCAGAGGAGAATATTGAGTTTTTGTAGCTTGAGACAAAGCTACAAAAAGAGGAGTTACGACAAAAAATATAACCTTCTGAACTTGTTCAGAACAATCACTTATTTGAATTTTAAACAAGATCCTATCAACAACCAGCAATTCATCAAGTTAGTAATGTTGAGTTTGATCCCCATCAAGTGTCAATTTCAAGAGCAGTTTTGCATAAATATGTAGAAATTCAGCCTACACTTCCCAAAAAAATCATCAGACCTTGGGAAGAGCTTGTCCAAAATATGCACAGAATAGGTCTTGGATATGACAAGGATGTGTCCTTTCATATTCTAGATTACTCAAAGCACATTGACTTTCAGAGTGCTAGATTCCTTCATGACAGTTCACCATCAACTATTCTAGATTCTGCTCTTCTTCTAGAGCAACAACAACATATTGTGAAATGCCCACACTGGGACCAAGTTGTACATATGAAATATGATTGTTTTGATCTTCATCCATGTAAGCACTATCATAAAACCAGTCATTTTTCAAACGAATTCTTCAGAACAAACCTCTTGCAAGAACAAAGATTCATCTTCGATGGATCACTTCTTGTCAATAAACTTCAATAGCCAAGAAGATATTTCTCTCATATAACAGGATTTGTTCGTGAATATTGAAAAGTCTTGCAATTGAGATATCTTCATCTTCTTAGCTTGTATCCGATAGGGGGGAAGTGATGGTCATCTACAAGCTTCAAATCCACATCAAACGAGCCTAAGCCACAACCCGCCATACCAAATTTAGAGTTGTAGCCAGAGACAAAGATGCCCATGAGCATGCCTTTATTTGGTGACACCTCTTCAAAGAATTGGGGACACTTCCTCTAGCAAAAGATTTCAGCTTCTTGCCAATTTTGGAGGAGTTCTAGGAATTTCATTAAGCATTCGAGATTTGTTGGTCACCCTTAAAACATCACAGGTTGAGACCTCCTTTTCTAGGTTGAGGTTCTCCCTTCTATGCGGGGTGAGACCTCCCTTTATTGGTTGGAGGTTTCCCTCTTGAAAAAATCAAGAGCACTTCCCCTAGCAGAAGACCTAAGCTTCAAGCTAGACTTGGAAGAGTTTCGAGAACCACACTAAGCATTCCAGTGTTGGTGGTCATCCTTAAACCACCTCCCTTATACCAACATTTCAAAGAGCACATTTAGCCTAGTGCTCTCATCCATTTTTCACTTCCTCTAGTAGATGACCTGAGCTTCATGCCAAACTTGGAAGAGTTCTCAGAACTGCACTAAGAATTCCAGTATTGGTGGTCATCCTTAAACCACCTCCCTTGTACCAACATTTCAGAGAGCACATTCAGCCTAGTGTTTCCATGCATTTTTGTACGTTTTCTATTACAACTCTCTTCTTGGACTCATACATAGCCCTTCGGATTAAGGGGGGAATGTTGGACACCTAATACTGTAAGGGTTGGTGTGGAAGCTAAATAGTCTAAGGAAGTCCAATATACCTTGGAATACGAAACTTATGGTCATATGAATGTATTATAAATGTATAGCATTTGTTAATAATAGATATTCAGCTTATGTTGCTGCCATGTATGTGTCGGACACTCACCAATGGCCTTGGTGATGGTGTGTGTCTCATATCAAAGTGGGTGAAGCTTGCGATGGGGTCTGAAAAGGTGCTCCTTTAGAAAATGTATCCAAACTTTGTCACTGAGCTGGAACTTGTGCGACACTTGATGATGATCATGGAGCTACTTGTACTTAGCACTAGATCTATCCAATATGTCATGAACCTATTATGCCTGTGTTGAATGAGCTAAATGAATTTTTGAACTCTAGCACATCTTGGTCCCTTCCCGTCCATAGAATGGTCCACTTTATGTATTTGCCTTCATAACTCTAGACATTGTAATATTGTTCCTTGATGGTGTCTCGAAAATAATGCCAAGTGGGTGCGGCTGAAAACAACAAGGGTTCACTCTCATCCTTTTGTTCACAGTAGGTTTCTAATGAGTCCTTGACATCTTGGGTGACTTTGTGAAGTGAAAAAGTAATCTTTTCCCAATTAGAAAATTCATGAACTGAAAAATATCCTTCCAACATATTTAACAATTTATATACAATGTTTGCATCTATCAAGCCTTCGAATATGGGAATATTGAAGTTAACTTGTACCTTAAAAGGATTGGCACCTCTATAGTGGATGTTGGATGAAGATGCATCACTTTTTGGTAGCCGTCAAAGGATCTGCGCAGAATTATCCATCATCGTGTCCCATTGTTGCTCAAGGGCTTCCTCGAGCAACATTCTGAAAGGATCTCCTTCCCCCTCCTCTTTCTTTTCTTCCACAATGGGAGTTCGTTGGGTTTTGTGAGGCCGATCTTGCAATGGTTCACCCAGATCAAGCCCTAACTCCTTATACCCTGACCTCGTTGGGGACATGCAAATAAAAACAAAGAAAGATCGGACCACTCTAGTACCACTGATCTACACTTAAACAAGAATGCAACAACTTACAAATGTAATCATAAAAAAAAGGTGCAACATAAAAACACTTCATTTCATTAATAGAAAATTACTAAACTATGCTTACAAATAGAATGGAAATAAGGTAGCTTATCTCTAAGAGGCTATGTGGTGGATACATGCCTATGAACTATGTTACAATGAGGATCAAGGGCATATTTATTATTGAAAAACATGAGAAAACCATAAATAACCAAAACCCTAACCCATGAGATGTAACACCAAGAGTTTGTGGGGCCTGTTAGGGTTATTTGTGCAACCAACTTCCCAGGGTCATAACTCAGTCACATTATGTCCATTTGGTGCATATGATACGTTGTTGGAAAGGACTCACTGATTAATACAAGCTTCACCGAAGATCCCTACCTACCACTACGAGCCTACTGCGGACCCCAAAAAAATGCCATTTAGGGTGTCCAAACTACTTTGTAAGTTCAAGACGGGAAAAATTCATAAAAATAGTAAATGCTAAAATGAACGCGGAAACATATGAAATTGACTAGGGTATCTAGGCGGACTAGGCGGGTGGCCACCAATATCCACCTGGATCACTTCAAGGAGTTCTATGTGAGATAAGGCATTCGAGGAGACCTAAGAACACCCCAAAACCAGCAACGGAATTGGGTATTTAAGAGAAATAACTAGAGAGTTGTTGGATCTATGAGAGCTATGTTACATTACAAGGACCTACCCCAAATTTTTTTTCTAGGGGCATGAAACACAATAGTCTACTTGCAGAATTCGACTTTTCATCGTATTGTCGGTATGATTACACCAGTGGCAGCTTTCTTGGGGAGAAAGAGTGATGTGTCTCACTTCATGATTTTTGGAGCCTTTGTTTATTGCCATGTTTCCAAATATTTGAGGAAGAAGCTTGAGTCGACCAAAGAGTTGGGATTTTTTATGGGTTACATCAAAACTCCAGAAAATGACCGTGTGTAATTACCTTCCCTCAAAATTACAATTATGTGAAGGGATGTACAGTTTTATGAGGAGAAAGGGAATTAGTGCTATCTTGAGAGGGAGCTTTAGATCACATTAGAAGAGGATACTTTAGTTACAAATTAGGAGCCTCAGGAAGTTGTGGAGAAACCACAAATAGAGGAGCATAAAGTGGAGACATCCACTAAATTAAAACCATCCAAAGAAGGTAGAAAAACAACTAAGGAAGCTGATATATTAATGTAGGATGTGAGGGAAAATGTGGGAGCTCCTTCAAATATATGCAGGAAAAGGATGTCGCCTGTGAGGTAGACTAGATACATGGCTTTAATGACTGAGGTTTTAGAGACCGAACCACCATTTTTAGAGGAATAAATTGAGAAATGAGTTTGGTTTGATGCAATTGTGGAAGAATATGAAATCATCATGAAGAACAGTGTTTGGGAAGTGATCCTAAGACCAACAAATAAATCATTTGTGGTTTAAAGATGGATCTTAGAAGTTAATCATGCAGTAGATGGAGTCATGGAGAAGTATAAGGCCATATTTATGGCCAAAGGATTCTCTCAGGTTCGTGGAATTAACTGTGAGGAAACCTTTGCACTTGTAGTAAGATATTCATTAATTACATCAATTCTTGCATTGGTTGTGTAGATGGGGTGGAATTTCCACTAGATGGACATACAAACAACATTTCTAAATGGTTTTATTAAGGATGTGTTGTACATAAAAAAAAAAGTAAGGTTTTGAGACATTTTATTGAGATTCTAATGTGTGGAGACTCAAGCGATCATTTTACGGTCTCAAACAAGCACCCCGTGCTTGGCACACCCATATTGTAGAAAATATGTGATAGGTTAACCCAATAATGCAATATAAATCAAGGTAGAATACTATAACCTACTTCTACTATCGATTTGTGGAAGCTTATAGATCGCATCAAAAAATATAACCAGAAGAAGAAGAATCAATGGCGTAATACACATGAAAATACTTTCAGGAAAGTCTCAGATAAAAACACCATCACTATTGTATTATCATACATGGTGGAAATACATAGGAATTATACAAAGCCATAACTCTCACAGCTAGCCAGCTCTCAGTACAATCCTCACAAATGCTCACAATCAATCTTGGCTTCTGTCCAACCTTCCTCTCTATCCTCCAAGCTCCTATTTCCTTGCACTTTTCCTTGTGGATGATTAGCCTATTACCAAGTGGTAAAACAAGCCTTTAAAACTACGCAATCCTCAAGGATGAATCCTTGACTGCATGCATGATTTTTCTTAATGAGAAAACACATGAAAATGATAGTATACTATCCTTGAACATTAATCTCAACTGGGTCTTTCTCAGAATAGACATGCATGAGTGTCTAATGAGGGAATCTTCAGCTAACTCGAGTAGCACTAGTTGAGAGCATTAATGAATCAATTGATTTTTAGCTCACTATTAGTTCCTCAAATAGATTGGAACTAATTTAACTGGACTTAACTCAATAAACAAAGTTAACTAATTACAACTCAAATATAACTCAATCTTATCTCCTTAATTTAAGGGATAACTCTCTCATGACTTCAGAAAGAATTCTAACTTGAATTTCTCCAACTAATTAATTTAGAATAAATTAATTAATTATTTCCAAGTAGTTTTTAAGACTAAATTCGACTTTAATTCACAATTTAATTGAAGGACAAATTAAATTGGAATATTCTTGTGGCCATATTTCAACACTCCCTCTCAACAAGAAATGTATTATCTGCCACCCTGATCCTATCTCTATGGAACTCAAATTTACACTTTGACAATGCCTTTGTCAAAATGTTAGCATCTTACTCCTTTGTTGAAATATACTGCAACAACATGTTCATCCTTGCTACACAGTCTCTGAGATGATGATACCAGATGTCGATATGCTTGGACCTATCATGAAATACTAGATTCTCAGAGAGTTTGATACAACTCTAATTATCACAATAGGTCATAGTTGGATCCATCCTCTGATCAGAAAAACCAACTAGGATTTTTTGCATCTAGATGGCCTCATAGGCTACCTAACTTGCAGCCATATATTCTACCTCTACCGAGATGAGTGCAACCGACCTCTATTTCCTGTTGTACCAAGAAACTACCTCTCACCCAAGGTTGAAAATCCCTCTTGATGTGCTCTTCCGATCTAATGGACTCCCTACCCAATCTGCATCAGTGAAGCCTTATATCTTCACCTCCTCTATTTTTCCATACCATAATCCATACTGGATTTGCCTTGGAGGTATCCCAATATATGCCATGTAACCTTCCAAAACATCTTGGTAGGTTGAACCATTGCTTGAGTCACCTAGTTCACCGCATAACACAAATCTGGTCATGTGTTCATTAAGTACATCAGTGAAACCACAAGCTACCTATACATAGTAGCCTCTACCCCTTCTTTTGAAGTAGCAATGTCCTTCCTCCAATTACTTGCTAGACGAGTCTGGATGGTCTTGCACTTCTCCATGTGGAATCTCCTCAATATCTTGTTGGCATACTTGCCCCGAGACACAAAAAAATCCCCATCCTTGTGCCACACTTCCATTCTAAGGAAGTAATGCGTGAGATCCATATCTTTCATCTAGAATTCTCTTGCAAGCTCCTCCTTGCAAGACACGATCAACTGATCATCACTAGTCAATATGAGATCATGAACATAAAGTACGATGATCAACAACTTAACTCTCACCATGATGTGGTACAGGTTTGAATCCACTTCACTCTTTGTGAAGCCCAACCTGGTGAAGTAGTTGTCTATCATGGTGTACCAAGCATGAGGTGATTGCTTTAGCCCATACAATGCTCTCTTGATTTGGTACACATGTGAATCATGATCGAAGGACTCAAAACATTCCAGCTACTCTATGTACACCTCCTCCTCAATCTGGCCATTGAGGAATGCAGTCTTCACATTCGTCTGATGGATCTTCGAACCCATCTATGCTGATAGTTCCAACATAGATATGATATATTAATACGTTGTGACAAGAGCAAAAGTCTCATCATATTCAATCCTCTCGACCTATGAAAAGTTGTGGGCAACAAATCCTGCCTTATGCTTCTCCACACTACTATCAATAGCTTTCTGTACCTTTTAAAACCAATGGGGACTCACAACCTACTTGTTCTCCCATCTTGGAAGCACATCCCAAACACTGTTAAAAACTATGGAGTCATACTCCTCCACCATGGCATCAACCCAAATCGGTTGTTGCACTGATTTCTCAAAGGAAGATAGCTTGGTCTCAACACATTCCCCAGTAAGGGCCATGTATCCAGTATACCTCTCAGGTGACCTCCTTTGTTTGCACTGAGAAGACGGTGCTCCCACATTCTCTTTGGCATCCTCGAACAATCAGTCAGCTTATCTTATGTGCTTCCATCCATCTCTGGAATACTCTGCTTAAGTGGACTTCTCCACTCCTAGAACCTCCGCATGTGGCTGCTCCGCATTAGTCTGAGGCTCCTCCTCCTTAGGAACCAATAGTTCCTCCACAGCCTATAGTTGGAGCTCCCTCTCAAGGGAAACTCGCATGGCCTTCTGCTCATCAAACTTGAGATCTCTACAAACCACTATCCTCTGACTAGTAGGCAAGTACACATAATAGTTCTAAAGTGTATCAGTGTACCTCACAAATATCACCAACTCTGTTGGTGGCTCAAGCTTCTTCCATGCATCCTTTGTCACATGGAAATATATTGATGAACCATAGATCCTAAAGTGACCCACATGTGGTCTCTTATTAGAGAAAGCTTCCTCTAGTGTCTTCATCCGAAACATGCGATGCGGGCTTCTATTCTACAAATAGACCACTATGTTGCATGCCTCAACCAACAAGTGAAGTGGTAGGCCTTGTTCCTGCATCATTGCTCGTGTTGCCCCTACAATAGTTCTATTCTTCCTCTTGGACACCCCATTTTGTTGTGGGTTATGAGGCGCTGTCAACACTCGTTTAATGTGTTCCGCTGCATAGAAGTCCTTAAACTCTTCCACCATTGGTACTTCTCAAGGCCTTGATCTTATTCCCTGAATCTTTCTAGACCAAATCTTTGAACTCATAAAACTTTATGAAAGATTGCTCCTTCCTCTACATGAAATAAATCCAACATTTATGAGAATAGTCATCAATGGAAATGAAATAATAACTTTTCCTCGTTGTGGATGCCATTGAGAATGGTTCACACAAATCAGTATGAACTCACTCTAAGATAGCCTCTGCTCAACTATCGCGATCATGAAAGAAAGACTTGGTGCACTTTCCCAAGGTACAACCTTTGCATGAGTCAACTTGCTCAAGTTTACCTTTGGTAAGTCTTGTAAATATTTGTTGCATTATCCTCAAAGCCCCATGATGCAAATGGCCCAACCGCTTGTGCCACAACTCGCCAATGTCTTGGCTTTGCATGAATTCTTCTTTCGTATTCAATGATGCACAATCATCTACCATTATTTTATAGAGATTCTTCACCTGTATCCCTATCCTCTTGGTCTGACCGATGGCTATGTGTCTTAGGAATGCCTTTCCTTTACTAAAGACAACATCGTAGCCTTTGTCCTCCAACTTTGTGACTGATACCAAGTTCTTCTTTATTCCAAGCGCATACATCACATCTATCAAGGTGAGAGGAGCTCCATGCTCCCTTTTAAAAGCAACCATGCCCACTCCTGAAACACTATACCTTTCACCGTCACCCATCTCTATGTGCATGTTGAGGTCTTTCTCCTCTAAGGCACTGAATAATTTTTTATCACCGGTCCTGTGGAATGAGGCTCCACTGTCAAGATACCAGACACAACCCATCATCGATGACACCATGCATGCGATGAGGGTAAAGTCTATTTCAAACTCAGAGGCTAATGCCTCACCTTCCCATCCTTCTGAGGATCCCTTCTTAGACTTCTTTGATGGGAAATTAGTCGCGTAATGTCCCATCTTGTGACAATTAAAGCATCTTAATTTAGATATGTTACCCTTCTTCCCTCCGTGAGAAGAATTTGATTTGAAATGGGAAGCCTTCTCATTCCTTTCCTTTTCCTTACATGCTAAGGCCATATTCTTCATCATTGTTCTTGGATGAAGAACCATCTCATGTGCTCCTCCTGATCTTCTCCTACATAAGATCCTACCACAATCTTTCCCAATCTTGTAGTTTCTCCCATCCATTCACAGAGTACTGGTAGTTATTCCAACTGTTTGGAAGGCCAAGGAGAGTGAGGCTCACCATATCATCATCGACAGTAGTTATTCCCACACTGCCAAGCTCATCTCTATAGGTGGTGAGCTTGTTCAAATATGTCGAAATAGTATCTCCCTTTTCCATCTTGATTCTTCAAAGGTTATCCTCGAGTACCAACTTCCTCCGGTCGCTACTATTTTAGTAGAGGTCCTTCAATATCTTCCACATTGAAAATGGAGTACCCTTTCGATGGAGACTTGAGACAATATGGTCTCAATTTCCCTCAAGGATGATCTATCTCATCTTCGCCACACACTTCTTCCACTCAGCCAACTCTTGCGCATTAGTTAAAGTTGGCTTTGGGATTTCTTGATCAATCAATTCCTTCAAGCCATTGTCTTCTAGTACAGTCTCCATTCTATATTTCCATGCTATGAAATTTGAGCTACCTTCCAAGGCATACTCAAGTCTCAAGCCATAGAACGCGATTGGCCAAACTTGAACTATGATACGAATTTGATTTGCACCTACAACCCCAAACTTCGAACTTCAAATTCTCTTCTAAGTATATTGTTCACAACTTCGATACCATGTAGAAAATCTGTGATAGGTTAACTTGATAAGGAAATATAAATCAAAGAAGAATGTTATAACCTACTTCTACTATCAACATGCAGAAGGTTAAATATTGAGTTGAACAATATAAGCAGAAGAAGAAGAATCAATGGCACAATACACATGAAAATACTTTGGGGAAATTTTTAGATAAAAAACCCATCACTATTGTATTATCATACATGGTGGAAATATATAGGAATTATATAAAGCCTTAGCTCTCACATCTAGCCAACTCTCAGTATAACCCTCACATATGCTCATAGGCAATCTTGGCTTCTCTCCAACCTTCCTCTCTGCCCTCCAATCTCCTATTTCCTTGCACTGTTCCTTGTGGATGATTATCCTATTACCAAGCGGTAAAACAAGCCTTCAAAACTACAGAATACTCAAGGATAAATCCTTGACTGCATGCATGAGTTTTCCCCAGGAGAAAACAGATGCAACTGATGGTACATTGTCCTTGAACATTAATCCCAACTGGGTCTTTCTCAGAATATACATGCATGAGTTTCTGATGAGGGAATCTTTAGTTAACTGGAGTAGCACTAGTTGAGTGCATTAATGCATCAACTGATTGTTAACTCACTATTAGCTCCTCAAAGAGTTTGGAACTAATTTAACTGAACTTAACTCAGTAAACTAAGCTAACTAATTACAACTCAAATATAACTCAATCTTATCTCTTTAATTTAAGGGATAACTCTTGCATGACTTCAGAAAGACTTCTAAATTGGATTTCTCCAACTAATTAATTTAAAATAAATTAATTAATTACTTACAAGTAGTTGTTAAGACTAAATTTCATTTGAATTCACAATTTAATTCAAGGAAAAATTAAATTGGAATATTATTGTTGCCATATTTCAACACATATTGATTGTTATCTCACTAGTTTGGGCTTCACCAAAAGTGAAGCAGATGCAAACCCTTATCTTATTTTGGTACAAGTTAAATTTGATTATCATTGTTTTATATGTTGATGATTTAATATTAATGGGTTATGAGAAGTTGATAAGCTCTTGCAAGGAGGACCTTGTAAGGGAATTTGAGATGAAGGACATGGTTCTCATGAACTACTTCCTTGGGTTAAAAGTATGTGAAGGTGATGGGAAGTTATTTGTGCCTCAAGCCAAGTATACCAATGATATATTGCATATATTTCACATGGAGATTTGTAAACCCATCGTGACACCTCTAGCGACCAACTAGAGGAAGGAGACTGGCACTTTAGGTGAATAGTTCAATTCTACCATTTACGGGAATTAGTGTGTTCACTAATATATCCTATAAGAATACGACCAGATATGTGCTATGCAACCAATCACCTAAGGCAACATATGATTAGGCTGACTAAATTATATTGGGAGGAAATTGAGCATGTCTTTCAGCACCTCAAAGGAACTACCTAGTATAGATTATGGTACAAACGGATAGGGGGAAGTGAATCTATGTGGCTTCACAAATGCATATTGTGCAAGGAGTTAGTTTGAACAAAAGAGTACATTAAGTGGAATTTTCAGTGTTGGGTCAGCAACAGTTTTAGTATAGTAGGAATCAACGTTTTGTTGCGCTCAACTCGATAGAAGAAGAAAACATGGTTGTAACTCAAGCAATATGCGAGGTGACCTAAATGAGAAATATACTTGTGGGGATGCTTTGCCAGATGATGGATCCATTAATGATCTATTTTTATAATAAGGGTCACATTAAGCTCTATGGTAATTCAGTATTTCAAGATCGATCCAAGCATATAGATATTTGGTATCATCATTTACGGGACTACATGTAGAGGTGGATAATGTTTCTACAATACATTCTAACAGAGGAACAAGATGTTGACATCTTGAAAAAGGCCTTGTTAAGAAGGAAGTGAGTATGACTTCCCTAAGACCAATGACTCATGCATACACCAATCACCCAACCAAGTGGGGATACACCAAATTTGACTCATCCACCCAACCAAGTGGGGCCAAATCTTTAGACATGATTGAAATAGAAATTATTATATCATCCTTCCCATGCATAGTGCGGGTTACAAATTAGGTATTTTCATGACCTTTACATCAAATGGTATACATGACATTTATAACAAGAACCAACAATCTAAACAAGACCATGATAGTCATCAACAACTATCGAAAATGTGACATTATAAAGTTGAATCACCTAGAAAAATCTCACAAAGGCACCCTAAATCATCCCACCATAGCGACATGATCAGAGAAAGGGACATATTAGAATGGTTAATGCATCCAACCTTAAAAGTGTGTCCCCCATCATACATCCAACATAACGACCGTGTAGAATTTCTCCTAGTGAAACCCAATAATACTACATTATTATGCAAAAGTTACAAGGAAACTTCACCAATCATGAAAAATATATCTCCTAGCCATCATCATCCAACCCCCTTTAGGGGGCTAGAACCCTCATCCATATCCAATATAACATATATACCAAACCACCATAAAGAGATAGTATGATCCACATCCATGAAGAATGCATCCAAGGAGTGATCAACAAAGCAAGCACATGTAAGTGAGATTTCATTCATGATTCAACCAAGGAGAAATGAGATTCACCCAACCAAAGATCTCGATCAAGTGATATGATGCAATGATGAAGGGAAGAGATCTCATGAAGATGAATGCCCCCCCACCCCCTGTTTGCATCACCCCCATGGCCAGGGCCAGGTTGGTCTAATGCTCCCAGGGAAACAACAACAAATCTCCATCACTATGATGAAAATCACAAGGTGGGATCTCGTACAATATAAGGTTCGACAAGCACAATTTTTGTTGTGTGTTTGTCATAAAATGGGGCATCCTTATTGCTTGAATTTAAGCAATTCTAGTCCCAATTCTATTGTCATTTTATAAATTGGTTGTATTTTTTAGGAAATGGTATATCATATTGGAGCAGCACCTGATCCTTGCATGGAGATTTTTTTCCACTCTATTTTCTCCTTGTTATTCCACTAATTTTTGTTGTGCGAATTATGTTGTGTAAGAATTAGTCTATGTTTATTTTTTATACCAATTGGACCGTCCTATCCAATCTTAGTTGAATTTTGGCACAACAACTTATATCAGTCTGCTCAAAACACTCATTAAGTTGTTAATCTTTGACATAATAATAACCTTGACAAAAATTCTCCAATTCAAAGAGGAAGGTAATCAAGTATTCATGCATTCCTGTAGAATCATCGTAGGGTATTTAGTGGGATTGTTTTCCTTTTGCCCAAAGAATCGTCATTGGTGGACATGGCAACTGGAAAAATAATGGAAACATTGTTGCCACTATTTTTGTGTGTGCTCACCATGGTTTTGGAGGGTTAAATATTCAAATGTTGTTGTTGTGCCAAAGATACATTCGTGTTCCTCAAATGGATGCACCAATTGTCTATTTTTGTCTTTAAAGATCTCCATTAGGGTACAAAATTTCCAACAAGGGTGTGAGGCGTACATCCATGACAATGGCATAAAAAATGTCAAGCAATTTAAAGGGTTATAGGTTGGCAAGTGAGTTCACAAAATTAATATCCCTACAATGTCAATTTGAAGCCATAAAATTACATCCATAATTACAGGTCTGAAATTCATTTTTCAATTTTTATAGTTTTTAGAATTGAAATACCCGTAATAAACTTTAAGAAATTATAGCAGAACTTGGAAAATTATCTTTAACAACATTTCCTCATCCTTAAATCACTACTGTAATAAAGTAATAGAATTGAAAACACAAACAATCATCACAAAACACAACTACATCAACAAATGATAAATATGGTTGTTATTTTGTGTTGCACGCGAACTCATCCAACCAACAGACTCTAAGGTGAACTTGTTACAGGAAAAAAATGCATACAAAAGTGAAAGCATAAATCTGAAAGCTACATTTAAAGTTTTCCTTCCTCTGTCTTCACAAGAACTACAATGTTTCAAGATGTCTTTTGACTAAATTGACTTTTAGTTACAAACAACATTAATGATAAATTAGTTTTATAACATATGTAACATAGAAAGCACATTAGATAGGTATAACAATTAGAAAAAAAATATCCCAAAGGGTTGGCTCAATTGGATGCCCCCCATGTTGTTGGGCATTTGGCATGTTCCATGCGATTAGGTACCCGATTCTAATCCCCTGGAGTGAGACACACTAGTCCATGCCAATGGGTCTACTAGAGATGCCATCCGCAAATGTGGGGAAGCATCCGTTTGATTTCCCCAAAAGGTTTTTCTTGGAAAAGATCATTAACAAAATTTTAGCATCTATCATAGGTTATAACCAATCCACTTGATGGTGACCTATAGGTGGAGGAATGACAAATCAGTTTTGAACCCAATTTGGGTAGAATGTTGTAGATGTAGAGGTGAAAATTTGGATGTAGACAAAATTTCAAAATTCATCCTCCATATTTAAAAAAATACTCTCTAAGGTCTACCTTAGAGACCAAAATGCATAACAATGATGTCACATAATGGTGCATGATGGTGATAAGAGTACAAAATAGCAATATTGTGAATACTCACACACAAGAGAGAAAGTATGCAAGTACGAGATGACTGGAAATTGTCATAATGTCCACCATGGTTTTGGAGGGTCGAAGATTCAAATGTTGTTTTTGGCCAAAGATACATTCGTGTTCCTCAAATGGATGTGCCATTTGTCTCTTTTTGTCTTTAGATATGTCCATTAGGGCACAAAAAATTGAGCAAGGGTGTGAGGCATACATCCCCACTAATGGAATGAAAAATGTCAAGGAATTTCAAGGGTTATAGGTTTGCAAATGAGTTCACGAAATTAAGATTCATACAATGTCAACCTGAAGCCATCAACTTACATCAATAAATTACAAGTTTGAAATTCATTTTTCCATTTTTACATTTTTTAGAACTGAAATACATGTGATAAACTTTAAGAAATTATAGCAAAACTTGGAAAATTATCTTTAAAAACATTTATTCTTCCATAGATCACTACTAATATAAAGTAGCAGAACTAAAAACACAAAAAATCATCAGGAAAGAAAACTATATTAACCGATGAGAAAAATGGTAGTTTCTCTGTGTTGCTGGGGAACTCATCCAAACAACAAACTCCAAGATTCACTTGTTACAGGAAGACAGTGCATACAAAAGTGAAAACATAAATATGAAAACCACCTTTAAAGTTCCTTCCTTTGTATTCACAAGAAATACAATGTTTTGTGATGTATTTTGTGTTGGGTTGTGTTATATTCTTTCCACAACTAACCTACGTAGTGAACTGGGGGGTTAGAG
>APFE031293924.1:204762-262570 GCA_000404065.3 Pinus taeda
TATAAATATGTATTGTAACATTGAAAGGAATATAATGAAAAATCAAGCTGGTAGTCTTGGTTTTGAGATCCAGTGGGAAATCCCTGTGTATATGTGTTTTATGTGTTATGCTCTCGTATTTTTATTTTTTCCTGTGATTATGAATTTGTATGCAGGTAATTTTTGTACGGGGTTAAAACCTACATTTTGACTAAACTGACTTTTAGTTACAAACAACATTAATGATAAATTACTTTTATAACATATGTAACATATAAAGAACATTAGTTAGGCATAACAATTATAAAAAAAATTAGCCCAAAGGTTTGGCTCAACCAGTTGTCACCCATGTTGCTGGGAATTTGGCTTGTTCCATGCCAACAAGTATCCAATTCTAATCCCCCAGAGTGAGGCACACTACTCCATGCCAATGTGTCTACTAGAGATGCCATCCACAATTGTGGGGAAGCATCCATTGGATTTCCCAAGAAGGCTTTTCTTGGAAAATATCATTAACAAAATCTTAGCATCTATCATAAGTTATAACCATTCCACTTAAGGGTGAGCTATAGGTGGGGGAATGAGAACTCCATTTTGAACCCAATTTGGATTAAATGTTGTAGATGTAGAGGTAAAAATTGTGATGCAAACAAAATTTCAAAATCCATCCTCCATATCCAAAAAAAAGGCTCTCAAAGGTCTACCTTTGTTGTGAAAATGCATAACTATGATGTCACATAATGGTGCATGATGGTGATAAGAGTACAAAATAGCAATGTGAATACTCACACACAAGAGAGCAAGTATGCAAGAATGAGATGGCAAGAAATTGTCATAATTTCCACATATGGTACACTTTGCATTGGATTATGCATATATAGAAGTACACAAGTATTGGTAAGAGGCCAATTTTGTTATCATTACAATAAAACCTACAAATGAGAATGGAAAAACGGAGTAAAAATTGTAAATTAAAATAAATCCTATATTTATGCTTCTTGTAGCTTGTCCTACCCTATATTTATGCTTCTTGTAGCTTGTCCTACTTGAGGGATAGGGTAAGTGAGGACATTGAAAGTATTGTGGAGAGTAGCCGCATCAAAATAGTATATGTACCAAATAAGAGTGAGGAGGCTAGTGTATAGAATGTGAACTGACAAAAATGAAAAGGAAATAGTAAATGAACACAAATTGCTTACTTAGGCAGCAAGGGAAACAAGTATAATTCGAGAACTACAATGAACTGCATAAATAGCTGACTTGTACCTTAATACATGTACATAACTATGTTATCCTAAGGAATAAAATAAAACAACCATGGGAACAAGACCACTGCTCCTTGAATAAGGAGGGCTATCAACGACTCCCCCATATCTAGAGCCAAATCCACCTTGAACACTACCTCAATTGAGAGTTCCATCTTGTGTCACAACCAAAAATAGTGGTTGAACAACATTGAAGCCATCATTTTCACTCCCTGAGGTGATTGACCTTGGTTGCATTTGCAATAATAAAATAGGACCATCATGCTTTGAGATCAGTTGCCTCACATCATCAGTTTCCTCAACATGCAAAACTTGGAAACCATTCACATAGCTAAGTAGGAGAACACGATCGGAAATATTTTCCCCATATTAAAAGAGCATAATTTGAGGGAGGATATTACTCTCTTATATGTGCTTGTTCCCATTAGAACCCATTCAAGGGACCTCCCTCTAACTTAATATACCTCATACTCTTGATAGATTAGAATAACTTCTCTAATTATTCCCATAATTAATTTCTTCCTTTATTTATCTAAATATATCTATCCATTTAAAGAGATAGAAGGTTAGGTCTTTAAAGGTCCTCAGCCTCAAAGGAAAAAAAATTATTTATTAATCTCTCCTATAATTTACATAATTGAACTATATGTCAGTCATTGTTCCACATTAAGTAGTGCTCAACTATAACAATTCAGGAAGTCGGCATGGATATTATTTTCGAAATGTTAGGATGTTTATGTTAATTTCTCAAGAGTTTGAAGATCATTTTTAAATGTACATCCCCAATATGGCTCATGAAGTATAACTCAAATTTTCTATCTGCTTATTTAAGTTGCGTAACTCTCTATGCAGCTGCAATACTTCAGCAGAAACATCAATAGACTTAATGCCTTGTTGTAGTTTTTTGACTTCTTTATCCAGAGATTTGATTCTCACTTCTTGTTACTTAAGAGTGAGAGATAAAGATCCAACATCCACAGCTTCGAATCTTTGACTTATGGATAAGGTTTGCAAAGAATGTAGAAATATATGAGATCACCTTCACGAAATTCAAATGCTTCCCCTAATTGTAGTGTAACTAAGACATAGTACACTTTTCAGTGAAATAATACACAATATCTCCAAGAAGAGATATTCCACTTTCATTGTTGTAGGATTTCACTTAAGAAATCATAACAAAGAGAAACAATCACAAGTAAGGGAATCCACTAAGCATGCATACATCCCAAAGAAATATCAAGTACTAGACAGAGGAAGGATGTTATCACATAAACCTAGAATATTCCTGTTACCAATGAGAAAATCAATATAGCTTTATGCCATCGCTGAACAACTAACATTGATTTGAATAACATTGGAACAAAAGCTTCCAATAACTAAAAACAACGAGAGAAATAAAGCCACAAATCATGGTTGTGATATTTTTCTGATGTTGAAATCCCAAAAACAAATATTTCAACTCTGCATCTGCAGATAAATAGCATAAGATGCACAATGTCCAAATAAACGACTAGGAAGAAGGTATTTTACAATCAGAACCAATATCTCCCTATTAACTGATTCCATATATACATTTTGAGAATGCATATGGTCTTTATTCCCAAAGCTCAATGCTTCTTTCACTGAAAGGAAATGGACCAAGAAACATGGAATATTGATATGGATTAATCTTTCTTCCTTTCGGAGTCAGCGCTGGAGGAAGGATATTTGAAGTAATTATTCTGAAAACATCAAGGGACCTTTTACAGCATAAATCAATGAGTAAAATAGGATGTAGATTGAAAAACAAAGAAAATGAAAACTACCGCTACTCCATATATTAAAGTCTATATGTGTGAAATTGATTGGCATACCTATTTAAGAACATGAATGTGCTCTTCTTGGTTCACAATCGTAGTCTCTTGATTTTGGAGTACTTGAAAGACATTGAGAAATGTGAGATAATAGAATCATTGAAGTGTTGATCCAATGAACTTTGTGTAAGAACAACATCACAATTAACCTTGTTTAAAGGGAAGGGGACCACTTTATTTGGGCAGATTGTGGAACAATGGTTCTCCACGTATTTCCTTAAGGTACTGGATTTACAACTTTGCTTGCAGGGAAACAAATTGAATGGACATGTACCATCATGCTCCTCCCAATGAATAGCTAACAATACCTCTGAACAACCTTCATTGGCACACATCACAGGCCTTAATCGACATTTCACCTTGTCTTCTACAAGCTCTAGTCTCTTCTCAAACCTCATTTGAAAATAATACATTCTACTCTGATCGACCCTTTCAAGAAAATCCTTGGCTACAAATTCTCTTTTTCTTGCCATCCATTCCCCTATCTTTTCAATCTCTTAAGCAAATTCATTAATCCTCCCATCATTTATCTCCATAGAAAAGCTATTTCTCAAAACACGCCTAAACAAACTTCTCTTAGACCTTAGAAATATTTGTAAAACATCCCCTAAGACATTAAATGGGCTATGGAACTAACCATTCCCACTCCTAGATGAATAGGCTTCAAATTCCTGATGCAACTATTCCAGCCTTTCATTCTTCAATTCTTCCAGAAAAGAGGTTGGTTGCTTGAATGGATATGCAAAGGCTTTCTCCACAATATCTGAAGCTAAAGTATTCAACAATTGTCAGATGATTGGCTGAACTCGTTGCACATCATAATATCCACACTATTTCAAATCAGGCACAACATCATAAATTTCAAGAATTCCAATTGTTGAGGGGTGGTTCAATCAATCCCTAAAAGTATTGAATGATAGCATAAATTCCTCCAAGAAGACCACCAACAAAAATTAGGAAACTTATTTGTAATTAAAATAGAGGTTTTATAAGGTGCTCACTGAGAAAACCAATATTTTTGATGTTTGCAATAAAGGTAATGAGAAAACAAAGATTTGTAGGTCCCTAACAAAGGTTGAGGGTTTCAAAAATAGTGAGGAAATTTTCAATTTACACCCAAAAAATAGAGAAAATGTCCAAAAATAAAAGGGAAGTGAATATTATATGACTCAATGCCTATAATACCTCTCTTTTTCCTTCTCAATCAACTTATAAGCACTCCAATGCATTCTAAGGATCCTTCTCTCATGTAAAAAAACAAGGGGAAATGGAACTTCCTTTGGTAGCTTGGGATATAAATACCTTAACCTGAGATCAAGGGGACTTGTTCCTCTATAATGTAAACGCCCAAGGGGTTTCCCTTTGCTAGAAAATGGGTGATAAGAGTCTTTTCCTCTCGATTGTACCACTCTCTCTCACTCAATATCTCAATTCTAGAACAAGATGTGCATGACAACTTTCCTGCACCATTCTAGGCCTTCAACTAAGTAATTGGGACAAAAGAGGTGCAACCTCCTTTATCTTAAATTTATTTTTGTTAGAGTGTTAGCATAGAGAAACTTTTTCCAATGAAGATTCAACAAGATTTATAGCAAAAATAAATGATCTTGTTTACAATTATGTTGATTTATATTTGTTTTAAAAGGTGTGAATGGGAAAAAACTTAAGATACTAATGAAGGTAGTGTTCATTAACCCAATGTAAAGGGTGCCTTAATCATGACTCCATATTCAAAAGACAGTGCCAGAAAATAAACATTCATCATAAGAAGAAGCCACAAACTACTTTCTTATTTATCACGTTTAGTTAACACTAAATATCAAATGGGAAAAGCAAACACAGATCCATTTATTCATTCAATACAAAATATAAGATAGACATTGGAAGACAACATGAATAACTTGCTTGAGATTCACTATTTCACCGGGGGTAATGTGCCTCAGTCCTGATTACACAATAAATTCAATAATTTTTTGAATTACAATGACAGTACCAAATGGGGAACATGAAACTTTGGTCTTTGGCCTTTAATGTTTTTTTCCCAGGAGTGGGAGCTTCCAATGTTCCTTACAAAAGAGAAAGAAAGAGAATATAAAGAATATAGAGACAAAATCAACCTATCATCCCAACATCAGGTCAAGGAACAATACAAAAATTGAGAGGGATAATGCTCTCTCAAAATTTCAACAACCTAGCAGTATAAATATTTTTGTTCTTTTATTTTGTTTCCAAGGGCTACTTATATAGAAGTCAGTGAGCCTACTATTGTGACTTCTTGATATTTTCTCACTGAGGGCTCAATCCTTGTTTTTTTCCACCTCTCTTCCTAAATCTTCAAAATTTAAGGGCACATGTGGGAAGCCTAACAAAAAGAAATTTCTTACCATTTAGGTAACCCTTATTTAGCACCACTATTTTCTTCAGCTTGTCAATGGGGCAATACCTGAGACGAAGTCACTACTACAAGTAGCTAAAAAGGTATTTACTGATAAAGTGACATTTGTGAAACAGGGGGAGGTTTCCTCAGGTGAGATTCTCTAGGCTTTCTTTATTATATGATCATATACGATATTGATCATTCACTATCCCTACTCACTAACTATTTTACGCCCCTTATTATTGTGAAAGAATTATTAAACATTCATTTCTTTGTGTATTCATCTAAGCCTAGGAAATGGGGAAAGCGTGCACTGAGGTTCCACATGGTAATTGGGGAACACATTCTGATCATATACATCCTAGGGTGAAGGAATGGCCCTTGTGTCATATGCATGTGTTAGTCCAGATGCAACTTCTGTTATCAACCCCTTGTACTTATCTAGTGACTATTCTCTCATTTAATAGTCCCATGAAAATAGAAGGTCATGTCTAATCATTGTGCTCATGGTAGTCATGAAACCCTTGATTGGATGGTCTACAACTAAGTCATTTTTATTAGCGATTTTCCAACTCTTAAATTTTTTGGTACACGCATCACCATCCATGGAAATAGATGTCTAATCCCTGACCCCTAATAATTCCAATGCTTCAACTAGAAACTTCTTTATGGCCTTTTCTACTCTCTCCACCACCCTGGCATTGTTCTCCACATCCTCTCTCTTATCATAAATATATTTCCTCATCTGCTTATGGAGGTTGTCAAACTAAATAATATTTCAAGTTATCTATAAGTTTGGGATGCCATCACCACATATCCAAAAACTATGCTGTCAGTATTTTAAATTATAACTAGCAATTTAGAATCTATTAATGTCTTTCAATACCTTGTCCTTGAAGCATCTTTCTGCTAGTGTCTATGTAACTTTCTTCTCCTCGTACCATTTCTTCTATGTTCCATCCATATTTATACTTTCTTTTTCTCTCTTCTTTTCTTTTATCAACTAGGTTTTGGGAACTAGTAAAGTGGGTTGTCTTGGTGCATTGGTCTCCATTCTTCAACTTTCTTGAAAAGATACTCTTCTTTATATTGTAGATATACAACATCATCTAATTCTATTTTTCTATCTCCTACATTAAAGAACTAGAAGCCATGGTTTTTTTAACTTCTCCTACGAAAGATAAAATTCTAAATTCTTTTTACTTTCATTTGCCTCACGTGTTATGAGGATATTTCTATCACTTTGCTCCATTAAACCTTCAAATTTGTTATTCTCTCCTTCATGGTTTGGCCCTTAGCATTCAAGATGTCATTTTTTCTCTTAACTTCCCCAATTAATTATTATTTCTCCTCAATCATCTGTTGTCTAAAAATGAAGACAGGGATCATTGACTATTCTCTAGAAACTTAATCCTTGCATCCTTCTCCTTGAGAGGGTTATAGCTTTAGGGACCACCTATAGGCCCCTTCCTAAGGAGGTCAATCTATCATGCTATTGGTTTCTCTGTGAAGCATTGCTTTGGTAGGTACACCCAAAGAAAGCCGCTGCAATCAAGGAAGAAGTTGAAAGATTTTTACATGCTGGTTTCATTTACCTGGTTCCTATAACTAATTAGGTATCAAACATTGTTCTTGTGATGAAAAAGCAAGGGAAAATTAGAGTGTGCATTGATTACAGGGTTGTAAATAAAGCTTGTCCAAAGGACAAATACCCTACACCCTTCATCAACCAGATAATTGATGAATGCGCTAGATGTGAAATCTTTTCATTCATGGATGGATTTTCTGGGTATAATCAAATAAATATCCACCCACAGGACCAGTCGGAGACTGCATTTATATGTCAGTGAGGCACATTCGCATACCGCAAACTACCTTTTGGTTTAAAGAACACAGGAGCAAATTTTCAAAGGGCTATGAACTACGCCTTCCATGACATCAAGAACATTGTTCAACTGTATCTCGATGATCTACCAGCTCATTCGCGAAAGTGGACCAACCATCCGCAACATTTGAGAGCTATATTTCTACATTGCTGACACTACAAGATATGACTCAATTCGCACAAGTGTGTGTTTCGTTTTAGTTTTGGTTGTTTACTTGGTTTCGTAGTTTCTAAGGATGGGATTTGGCTCGACCCATGTAAGGTTCAGGCAATCATTGATATGTCTCAATGTTCAAATTTGCTTCAGATTCAGAAACTCCAAGGGAAAGAAAACTTTCTGAGGAAGATCATTCCAAATTACGCTGAACTTTCTAAAGGTTATACGCATATTTTGAAAAAAGAAGTGCTCTTCAACTGGGATTAGGTTGCGCAAGCTTCCTTTGATGCTCTAAAGGAATCCTTAATAAAAGCATCATTAATGTACACTCTTGACTATCAAAAAGACTTTAACCTATGTGACTTCCCATCATCATCCAACGATTCAACATCAAAAGCATCAATCGTGGATGAATATTTGCTTTTGATATCGTCAAGCGATCCATGTTATGGAGATATAATCATCTATCTCCAAACCCAAACATATGGGCCTAATACCTCTCGCTCTGAAAAACGACGTACTCGATACCAAGAAAAAGACTACATGATCATCGGTGATACACTTTACCATCACAATATTGATACAGTTCTACAAAGGTGTCTAATCCATGAGGAGGCTGAAAAAGTCCTGAATGATTTCCATTCGAACACGTGTGGGGGGCATCAATCTGGTTACGCTATGGAACAAAAGATCTTACGAGAAGGTTACTTCTAGCCTACCATGTTCAAATATTGCCTAATCATTGTTAGAAGTTGCCGTGCTTGTCAAATCTTCGACTTGAAAACTAGAATACCACCCGCACCTCTACATCGAGTAGTTGTTGTTGGGCCATTCGCCAAATGGGGCATAGATTTCATGACATGTAACCCCACCTCGACCCAGGGGCATGGGTATATCATAGTCGCAGTTGACTATTTTACAAAATGGGTTGAGGCGATGCCTACATTAAATAACATCAGTGAAACAGATGCTCTTTTCTTTTTCAATCATGTAGTCTCTAGATTTGGTGTTCCACAAGCTATAGTCACAGATCATGGATCGCATTTCCGCAATCACATGATGGTTGAATTGGCTTGCAAGCTAATGGGTAAGTTGAGGGCATCAACAAGGTCCTGAAGCGCATGTTGCAAAGGATGATTGGAGTCCACAAACAGAGTTGGCACCTAATCTTGTACTCAGCCTTGTGGGCATATAGGACATCGGTAATAAATGCAACTGGATTTACACCCTTTCAGCTAGTGTATGGCCTGGAAGCAGTCTTAACAATTCAGTGTGAGATTTCATCTCTCAAGCTCGCAGTCGACCTTCTCCATGGAACTTTAGAGGAAGAGGCTCGCTTCTTGGAATTAATCCAACTGGATGAAACCCGTCATGACACCACCTTGGCTAACGAAGCTCATAAGAAATGGTCAAGGCACAATTTGACAAGAATGTCAAACCTCGGGTCTTCTCAGAAGGTGACCTAGTCTTACTTTACGATCAGGAATCTGATAAATTGGGAGCAGGTAAGTTCTAATCATTATGGATGGGTCCCTACATTGTTAAGTGAGTATTAGCAAAAGGAGCCTACGAGCTAGTAGATTACGAAGGGATTCCACTGTTGCAACCTTGAAATGGGTTGTACCTTAAGCGTTACTATGCTTGACTAAGTGTAGTAACATCTTCATATGCTTTTGTTACGTTTTTATTTTCATCAAGAGTGATCGTTTTGGTTAGGTAATCCACTTTTGCATTTGTTACAAATGTCAGACCTATTGGAATCATTTGTTGGATATGCTGACGGAGCTAGTCGTAGTACGCGGAAGCTATCTTCTGCAATTTGGGCAATTTTTGATCCAAGCGGCGAGTTAGTGAGTTTCTGAGGGGTATGTATTGGTTGGTCAACGAACAAAATCGCTGATTACAACACGTTGATAGAGCTTCTCTCTGATGCCATTGCATATGGCATACGCCGACTTGTTGTCAGGCTAGACTCACAACTCATCATCCTACAACTTACTGGCATCTATTCCATTCGGAATCCAGCTATCTATTGTATGTTCCTAAGGGTCAAGATTTTGGAAAGGCAGTTTGATTCTATTCAATATCAACACATTTCCATAAACCTAAACACATAACTGATTCATTAGCAAATTATATGTTAGATAGACATTTGTAGCATTTATAAAAGGAAAAGCATTTCAATCAACAGTGGCAACAAGATCATATAAATTAACCAAAATGAAGCTTTGAAAATAAAAAATATATATAACTGTTTATAGTTTTTTACAAAATGTTCCGTGTCTAGGAAAAAATCCGTCATACAACCCAAAAACTCAAAAATGCAAGAAAGCACCCTAGACTAATGGTGTTGGTGATAACAAGTCACCGCCTATGCGATCATACGTAAGATCCTATTCCATCAACTCGGCATGCCAGTGGTATGGCGTTGTAATCTCGGACGTAACTCATCAACCCTCACATCCGGAATAGCAAAGGTGAGACCCTCGATCTAGTCTTGTAATACTGCAAGGGTCTCTGCTACATCCAGATCATGAAGGACAACCCTCCCTATAGCCTCTCCTACTGGAACAACAGTTGCTACCCTCGGGCGCACTACTGGTTCAATATCTACAGAAATATATGGGTTTGATTAGTCTTGATAACATTTAAAAAACAAAAGAACATTATAAAAGCAATAAACGGAGATATAGTCAGATCTTTTTACATATAACACGCTACTGCTCACCAGCCGACAGCATTTGGGTCGCTCCAGAAATCCATCCCAACATATAGATACTTGGCATAAACCATCTACTGATGGTTGAACCACTAAAAGAATCCATTAGAGAATGAAATCTATGACTGACCAGCATGTCTAGCCATAAGATCAACCCATTCCTACATCCGTGGTTCTGCCGGTGCTGGCAGTCCGAGTGAAATGTACTGTGGCTGCATTAGTGGGATCCTCTCCAAGGAAAAATCAACTAGAATAGAACCATAACCAAATTTCTTGGATCTTCCGTTCTTCACCTTGGTAAGATGTTCTTTTATAATCGGAAGTACTGCATCAAACCAGTTGAATACCTTTGGTTCAAGGCATTCCAAGGCATACTGCATATAGGACCTGTTGGCCAAGTTAAGAGCCACGCTACCAGCCAATCTGGAAAAGGTGAATAAGATATTCCTCAAGGACCGGTTAATGACATCTCGAATATTGATCTTTCCATCCCTTCTCGGCTGAGATCCATCTCTACAGAATCGGCAAATGTAATCCCCCATGGATTCACCACCACGAGCGGATCTTGATAGTGAGAGACGAGCACCATGCCTCGATAACCTGGTCAAGAAGTAGATATCATCAATAGTCAAAGGGATGGATTTACCTCTAATATAGAACACTTGGTTGGTAGGATTCCATGCATCAAGAAGATATTGCAACAAATTGATTTGTTGCCTCATGTTGGATATGCGGAATAATTTGAGCAAGCCACAATTTCGCAATGCAGTAACCATACCCGAATCATATAAGGCAATCGTATCCTCTTCTTCATGCTCACCTTCATGCCATGTAACGACCATCTTGATCTAATGAATCTCTTAAAAACAAATAAGGGAAGAATTAGGATCCCGATTTGGGAAAAAAAGGCAAAATTTCCATGAAAGAATAGTGCATAAACTTTCCACCTTGTGCCCATCGCACCCTAGCTATGTACAGGGTGGGATGCATATTGACTGGCCTATGGCCAGCTCAATATGCATCACATATTTCGATGTATACTAGGTGCGATGGGGAGAGAATGAATTATTCAAACCCTTAAGGCCCAGAAAAATAGGAAAAGATGCTCAGAATCAGAAAAGGAAAGAATGCAATTGAAGAGCTCAGGGTTAGCTCCTACCTGGTCCAGATGGTGCCGAAAATAGTCCACCTAATATCGCAGAATCAGCTGATGAAAATCGAGGGGAAAAACACCTCTAGAGCTCCAACAATCCCAAATTTGAATGAAATGGTAAAAATGAGAGGTAAAACTACTTTTATGTTACTGTTCATGTAATTCAAGTAATATGTTGGTTTTTAACTCATTTTTCAAGCATGTATTTACATTTCTAATCAATTTGATGGAGCAATTGAATAGGAAATACGACCGTCAAGAGAAAATAGTGTTAATGGTGAATTGAACATCTCTAACTATTATTATGAGAATGTTTCCGTGAAGTTCAAGCTCGTTAAAAAATAAACCTAGCAATGAGCATATATTTCCTCAGAGTTCAAGCTCATTAAAAAATGAACCCAACTTTAGTAAATAACCTTTGTGATTGCATTACTATCAGTTTTTGAGCCTTGGTCATGTTCTTACCATCACCTCCACTTATTAGCTGATCATACGCCTCCACTTGATTGTTTACCCTTTTGAGGAACAACTGCGACGAGTGATTCTGTTAGCCACCTTCTTCACACTTCCGTGATTGAAAATTTCCAAACTTACCTGGAACTAGTTGCTACCAAAAAACATCACTCGTTCCTCAAAACGAATCTTCTTCAAACCCTTTTCAAACTCGTTAAATATGAAAAGATTGTCGAGCATTCCAGCTCGCTAAAGTGTTTGGAAATACTGTCTTCTTTAAACCCTTTTTAGACTTGTTAAATATGAAAAGATTGTTGAACATTCTAGCTCGTTAAAGTGTTTGGAAATACCGAGTCTTCTTAAAACCCTTTTCACACTCGTTAAATATGAAAAGATTGTCAAGCATTCTAGCTTGTTAAAGTGTTTGGAAAAAACGAGTCTCTTTTAAGCTCTTTTTAGACTCATAAAATATGAAAAGATTGCTGAGCAATTAGCCTCTCTAGCTCGTTAAAGTGATTGGAAGTGCCATCCTGCCTCTATATTTAATATGTTTTTACTCGAGGGATCATTACACAAAAAGATCGAGTACTTGTCCTTTTCGGCTCGCTAAAGTGATCGGAAAAATCATCCCTTCCATATTATTTTATACTTTTTTGGACTTAAGGGATTATACTGTTGAAAAGGACTACTAGGGTTTCCTTTCTATCTCTTTCAAGACTCTCTAAAACTGAAAAGGATTGAGTTATCTTTGTCATTAAACTCGTTAAAACAATAGAAACAAACTTATCCATACGGACAAGAGTGAAATTCACTGTCGCTAGGCTCGCTAAAACGTAGGGACAGGTATGCCCGAAGGGCAAATTATAGAAAAAACATATGTTATCCTCCCCAAGCTTGACAAAAATAAAGAGGTACTGGTCAGCAATGACTAGGGAAAAAGGGATGAAAACTTGAAGAGTTCATTGGTAGTAGGTCACTCTTGAACATGACACTTTCACTCTGTCACCATGAATGAGTCAGGTTGGGGTATTCCGTTCACCAGTCATATCACCATTGGTCCTCTGTACCATCCATTTTTTGGGTTAATGCTACCAATCCATTTCAGTGTCGCCAATATGTTTAAGAGAAGTTGCTCAAAGAATTCACCAACCCAACTAATGCCTCATCCTCTGCAATACCTTTACACTCCATTCTTTCATGACAGCCACCCTAAACCTTGTATCGTCAGATCATTTTCATCTCCACAAAATCATTTGCTCCATTCCATGTCATAGATGTGGGATTCATTAAGGCCCTCCTACGATGGGTCACTTCTTGTCAACATCAGCTGATTATCCAAGAAGATAACTTAGGAACAACCCTTTCAGTACTTTGAAGCTCGCATGCCTCAATGCAATTTTATCACTTCTGGTGATAGGTTTACATCAATGGCCTTCGACTAAAAGATTTTTGGTGGTGTTCGACATTGACTCATGTACTCACACCACGTAAATTTTACTACAGTACCTTGAGGGTAATTATCATTATTAGTGATTCCTCTCCCTCCTGTTAACAACATACATCATTGGCTGGTAATCACATGATGTCTTTCCATGTTCGACATCAGAACATATTTTCATGTGGATCGACTTGTGCTTCGGGCGAAGATTGAATTACTTTGAAGACCCCAGATCTAGTTTCATCGACCCGGGTTGAAAAATATTTAGGAAAATAAAGACATCAAATGTAATCCATAGCTACATAGATAATCATCCAAGCTAAGGGATGATGGCTCTACCAAAATCATCAGTCTGCCATATAGACGATTGTCTATCCTATGTACATGAAAATGAATTTATAAAGCTGAGCATGGGAATGCCTGCCTCAGCTATATCATGAAAATATTATGAAGATAATGTATTGTATTGTATCTTATTACAGGTCACCTTCCAGTTCGAAAACACTTGGATCCTCATGATAAAGCATTTCACCCAACATCAGAAGATTTATGACCTTATACTTTAGGGGACAAATGTTATAGACATATTTGGGCACTGCAACCCCAATCACATATGTCCATAAACAAAGGGCTTCTAAACCCCTAAAAGTGTTGTTTCATACGCTGAAGGATCAAGGTCAACTGATTACATCATTTCCCATAAGTTCTCCCTGAAAAACTGCTCAGAACTGGTCAAGACTGGACCACACAGACTGCTCCATGCTGAGGGTGTGATGCATCTCACCTGCTACACACAAAGGGTGCGATGCATACTGAAAATCCCTTCTGTAGGGCGCGATGAGTGATAACAGACAAATGGAAAAGGTATTTTGGTAGGTGGAAACCTAGAGAATCTTCTACAAACTTCTCATATGACTCTTGCCTCTCTGAATTCGCCCAGGGATGAGTAAGATTTCATGAAATCTCCAAGTGGAACCAAGAACTGTTAGTGAAATAACAATAATCAAAAACCCATAAGCTGACTCACCACCCTGCAAATATCTATATATGGATCCCTCATCCTAGAGATCCAAAGGCTAGAATTTTGTATTTTGTAAGGAAGTGTTGTTGGTTTCTCTGTGACGCATTGTATTGTTGGGTGATCTAGCTTTCCATGAGGTGAAGAGGGCTTTCATGCTAGGAAGATGGCACTGGATTAGATAGTTGGGCTGTATCCTCTCTTCTACTACTTTTATCAATAAAGCTATTTGAGCTTTCCTCCATATACTTGTATATTTCTGAATCTTGTATTTGTGTATGCATTTGTATGGTTAATGTACATCTAATTCTACATCATTTATGGTTATAGATCTCTATGCTTCGATGTTTTTTTGCTACTTTGACTTTACAGGTGTTCTTTGATGTAGGAAAAGTGAGGAAGGAGTGGCAAAACTCTATCAAAGGAGGGAGGAAACAAGTAAGGAGACAAGCAAAAGACTAAGGTTGGTGCTCTCTACCTCTCTCTCATCTATCTCTCATAAAGGAAAACACAAGTTACTTTGAATTGTTTGTTTCTAATATAGCCTCCCGTCTTAGTGGGACTAGAAGCTCTGAATAGACACTAGTTTTCCCGGATACACTCAAAGCCTACATCTCTGGGTCCAGTCTTCAACATGGAGGGTTTTATATTAGAAATTCAGAGCCCCAAAAATACATCAAAGTTACATTAACAAGATCTCTAGCTGGTCTAGTTGTGTTCTGCTCAAAATAAAAAATCCTACGCAACTGATGGCGCTGAAAAAGACCCCCTACAACTCTCAGAATAAACCTGTAAATTTCTGCCTCCAAATGTCCAAAACTACACAAAAAATCTTCTCTATTGTACAACATGACAGAACTCCTATATTTTTTTCATAGCATAACATTAACATATATATAATATTTTGGTAACCAAAAACATCGCTTTACATTAATAACCTTATCACTCCAAAACAATATAACATCATTAACCCTTATCGCTCCATATTAATCTCACCCTAACCTTATTCCAACAAACCCACCGTATACAACTTGTAACATATACATTGGTTTTTTATGTTTTGGTGGGAATTAACCATATGGAAAGACTTTGGATCTATTCCTTCCAAACATGAAATAACATTTCTTATGTTGGGAGTGGGATCCCCCAAGGACAGTTTTGGGGCTAAAAGCCTATGTTTGAGTAAAATTCTATGATAAAAGTGTAAAGGCTCTGCATTTTGTGGTCACAGAGCATGAAGGTGTAATGTGTCATAAAGGGTATTCTTCCATTAGTTTTGTAAAGAAAAGTCAGCTGTAAGAGATATACCCACGGTCTGTGGACCATTGGATTATGCTCTTTTCTTTTTCAATCATGTAGTCTCTAGATTTGGTGTTCCACAAGCTATAGTCACAGATCATGGATCGCATTTCCGCAATCACATGATGGTTGAATTGGCTTGCAAGCTAATGGGTAAGTTGAGGGCATCAACAAGGTCCTGAAGCGCATGTTGCAAAGGATGATTGGAGTCCACAAACAGAGTTGGCACCTAATCCTGTACTCAGCCTTGTGGGCATATAGGACATCGGTAATAAATGCAACTGGATTTACACCCTTTCAGCTAGTGTATGGCCTGGAAGCAGTCTTAACAATTCAGTGTGAGATTTCATCTCTCAAGCTCGCAGTCGACCTTCTCCATGGAACTTTAGAGGAAGAGGCTCTCTTCTTGGAATTAATCCAACTGGATGAAACCCGTCATGACACCACCTTGGCTAACGAAGCTCATAAGAAATGGTCAAGGCACAATTTGACAAGAATGTCAAACCTCGGGTCTTCTCAGAAGGTGACCTGGTCTTACTTTACGATCAGGAATCTGATAAATTGGGAGCAGGTAAGTTCTAATCATTATGGATGGGTCCCTACATTGTTAAGTGAGTATTAGCAAAAGGAGCCTACGAGCTAGTAGATTATGAAGGGATTCCACTGTTGCAACCTTGAAATGGGTTGTACCTTAAGCGTTACTATGCTTGACTAAGTGTAGTAACATCTTCATATGCTTTTGTTACGTTTTTATTTTCATCAAGAGTGATCGTTTTGGTTAGGTAATCCACTTTTGCATTTGTTACAAATGTCAGACCTATTGGAATCATTTGTTGGATATGCTGACGGAGCTAGTCGTAGTACGCGGAAGCTATCTTCTGCAATTTGGGCAATTTTTGATCCAAGCGGCGAGTTAGTGAGTTTCTGAGGGGTATGTATTGGTTGGTCAACGAACAAAATCGCTGATTACAACACGTTGATAGAGCTTCTCTCTGATGCCATTGCATATGGCATACGCCGACTTGTTGTCAGGCTAGACTCACAACTCATCATCCTACAACTTACTGGCATCTATTCCATTCGGAATCCAGCTATCTATTGTATGTTCCTAAGGGTCAAGATTTTGGAAAGGCAGTTTGATTCTATTCAATATCAACACATTTCCATAAACCTAAACACATAACTGATTCATTAGCAAATTATATGTTAGATAGACATTTGTAGCATTTATAAAAGGAAAAGCATTTCAATCAACAGTGGCAACAAGATCATATAAATTAACCAAAATGAAGCTTTGAAAATAAAAAGTATATATAACTGTTTATAGTTTTTTACAAAATGTTCCGTGTCTAGGAAAAAATCCGTCATACAACCCAAAAACTCAAAAATGCAAGAAAGCACCCTAGACTAATGGTGTTGGTGATAACAAGTCACCGCCTATGCGATCATACGTAAGATCCTATTCCATCAACTCGGCATGCCAGCGGTATGGCGTTGTAATCTCGGACGTAACTCATCAGCCCTCACATCCGGAATACCAAAGGTGAGACCCTCGATCTGATCTTGTAATACTGCAAGGGTCTCTGCTACATCCAGATCATGAAGGACAACCCTCCCTATAGCCTCTCCTACTGGAACAGCAGTTGCTACCCTCGGGCGCACTACTGGTTCAATATCTACAGAAATATATGGGTTTTATTAGTCTTGATAACATTTAAAAAACAAAAGAACATTATAAAAGCAATAAACAGAGATATAGTCAGATCTTTTTACATATAACACGCTACTGCCCACCAGCCGACAGCATTTGGGTCACTCCAGAAATCCATCCCAACATATAGATACTTGGCATAAACCATCTACTGATGGTTGAACCACTAAAAGAAGCCATTAGAGAATGAAATCTATGACTGACCAGCATGTCTGGCCATAAGATCAACCCATTCCTACATCCGTGGTTCTGCCGGTGCTGGCAGTCCGAGTGAAATGTACTGTGGCTGCATTAGTGGGATCCTCTCCAAGGAAAAATCAACTAGAATAGAACCATAACCAAATTTCTTGGATATTCCGTTCTTCACCTTGGTAAGATGTTCTTTTATAATCGGAAGTACTGCATCAAACCAGTTGAATACCTTTGGTTCAAGGCATTCCAAGGCATACTGCATATAGGACCTGTTGGCCAAGTTAAGAGCCACACTACCAGCCAATCTAGAAAAGGTGAATAAGATATTCCTCAAGGACCGGTTAATGACATCTCGAATATTGATCTTTCCATCCCTTTTCGGCTGAGATCCATCTCTACAGAATCGACAAATGTAATCCCTCATGGATTCACCACCACGAGCGGATCTTGATAGTGAGAGACGGGCACCATGCCTCGATAACTTGGTCAAGAAGTAGATATCATCAATAGTCAAAGGGATGGATTTACCTCTAATATAGAACACTTGGTTGGTAGGATTCCATGCATCAAGAAGATATTGCAACAAATTGATTTGTTGCCTCATGTTGGATATGCGGAATAATTTGAGCAAGCCACAATTTCGCAATGCAGTAACCATACCCGAATCATATAAGGCAATCGTATCCTCTTCTTCATGCTCACCTTCATGCCATGTAACGACCATCTTGATCTAATGAATCTCTTAAAAACAAATAAGGGAAGAATTAGGATCCCGATTTGGGAAAAAAAGGCAAAATTTCCATGAAAGAATAGTGCATAAACTTTCCTCCTTGTGCCCATCGCACCCTCGCTATGTACAGGGTGGGATGCATATTGACTGGCCTATGGCCATCTCAATATGCATCACATCTTTTGATGTATACTAGGTGCGATGGGGAGAGAATGAATTATTCAAACCCTTAAGGCCTAGAAAAATAGGAAAAGATGCTCAGAATCAGAAAAGGAAAGAATGCAATTGAAGAGCTCAGGGTTAGCTCCTACCTGGTCCAGATGGTGCCGAAAATAGTCCACCTAATATCGCAGAATCAACTGATGAAAATCGAGGGGAAAAACACCTCTAGAGCTCCAACAATCCCAAATTTGAATGAAATGGTAAAAATGAGAGGTAAAACTACTTTTATGTTACTGTTCATGTAATTCAAGTAATATCTTGGTTTTTAACTCATTTTTCAAGCATGTATTTACATTTCTAATCAATTTGATGGAGCAATTGAATAGGAAATACGACCGTCAAGAGAAAATAGTGTTAATGGTGAATTGAACATCTCTAACTATTATTATAAGAATGTTTCCGTGAAGTTCAAGCTCGTTAAAAAATAAACCTAGCAATGAGCATATATTTCCTCAGAGTTCAAGCTCATTAAAAAATGAACCCAACTTTAGTAAATAACCTTTGTGATTGCATTACTATCAGTTTTTGAGCCTTGGTCATGTTCTTACCATCACCTCCACTTATTAGCTGATCATACGCCTCCACTTGATTGTTTACCCTTTTGAGGAACAACTGCGACGAGTGATTCTGTTAGCCACCTTCTTCACACTTCCGTGATTGAAAATTTCCAAACTTACCTAGAACTAGTTGCTACCCGAAAACATCACTCGTTCCTCAAAACGAATCTTCTTCAAACCCTTTTCAAACTCGTTAAATATGAAAAGATTGTCGAGCATTCCAGCTCGCTAAAGTGTTTGGAAATACTGTCTTCTTTAAACCCTTTTTAGACTTGTTAAATATGAAAAGATTGTTGAACATTCTAGCTCGTTAAAGTGTTTGGAAATACCGAGTCTTCTTAAAACCCTTTTCACACTCGTTAAATATGAAAAGATTGTCAAGCATTCTAGCTTGTTAAAGTGTTTGGAAAAAACGAGTCTCTTTTAAGCTCTTTTTAGACTCATAAAATATGAAAAGATTGCTGAGCAATTAGCCTCTCTAGCTCGTTAAAGTGATTGGAAGTGCCATCCTGCCTCTATATTTAATATGTTTTTACTCGAGGGATCATTACACAAAAAGATCGAGTACTTGTCCTTTTCGGCTCGCTAAAGTGATCGGAAAAATCATCCCTTCCATATTATTTTATACTTTTTTGGACTTAAGGGATTATACTGTTGAAAAGGACTACTAGGGTTTCCTTTCTATCTCTTTCAAGACTCTCTAAAACTGAAAAGGATTGAGTTATCTTTGTCATTAAACTCGTTAAAACAATAGAAACAAACTTATCCATACGGACAAGAGTGAAATTCACTGTCGCTAGGCTCGCTAAAACGTAGGGACAGGTATGCCCGAAGGGCAAATTATAGAAAAAACATATGTTATCCTCCCCAAGCTTGACAAAAATAAAGAGGTACTGGTCAGCAATGACTAGGGAAAAAGGGATGAAAACTTGAAGAGTTCATTGGTAGTAGGTCACTCTTGAACATGACACTTTCACTCTGTCACCATGAATGAGTCAGGTTGGGGTATTCCGTTCACCAGTCATATCACCATTGGTCCTCTGTACCATCCATTTTTTGGGTTAATGCTACCAATCCATTTCAGTGTCGCCAATATGTTTAAGAGAAGTTGCTCAAAGAATTCACCAACCCAGCTAATGCCTCATCCTCTGCAATACCTTTACACTCCATTCTTTCATGACAGCCACCCTAAACCTTGTATCGTCAGATCATTTTCATCTCCACAAAATCATTTGCTCCATTCCATGTCATAGATGTGGGATTCATTAAGGCCCTCCTACGACGGGTCACTTCTTGTCAACATCAGCTGATTATCCAAGAAGATAACTTAGGAACAACCCTTTCAGTACTTTGAAGCTCGCATGCCTCAATGCAATTTTATCACTTCTGGTGATAGGTTTACATCAATGGCCTTCGACTAAAAGATTTTTGGTGGTGTTCGACATTGACTCATGTACTCACACCACGTAAATTTTACTACAGTACCTTGAGGGTAATTATCATTATTAGTGATTCCTCTCCCTCCTGTTAACAACATACATCATTGGCTGGTAATCACATGATGTCTTTCCATGTTCGACATCAGAACATATTTTCATGTGGATCGACTTGTGCTTCGGGCGAAGATTGAATTACTTTGAAGACCCCAGATCTAGTTTCATCGACCCGGGTTGAAAAATATTTAGGAAAATAAAGACATCAAATGTAATCCATAGCTACATAGATAATCATCCAAGCTAAGGGATGATGGCTCTACCAAAATCATCAGTCTGCCATATAGACGATTGTCTATCCTATGTACATGAAAATGAATTTATAAAGCTGAGCATGGGAATGCCTGCCTCAGCTATATCATGAAAATATTATGAAGATAATGTATTGTATTGTATCTTATTACAGGTCACCTTCCAGTTCGAAAACCCTTGGATCCTCATGATAAAGCATTTCACCCAACATCAGAAGATTTATGACCTTATGCTTTAGGGGACAAATGTTATAGACATATTTGGGCACTGCAACCCCAATCACATATGTCCATAAACAAAGGGCTTCTAAACCCCTAAAAGTGTTGTTTCATACGCTGAAGGATCAAGGTCAACTAATTACATCATTTCCCATAAGTTCTCCCTGAAAAACTGCTCAGAACTGGTCAAGACTAGACCACACAGACTGCTCCATGCTGAGGGTGTGATGCATCTCACCTGCTACACACAAAGGGTGCGATGCATACTGAAAATCCCTTCTGTAGGGCGCGATGAGTGATAACAGACAAATGGAAAAGGTATTTTGGTAGGTAGAAACCTAGAGAATCTTCTACAAACTTCTCATATGACTCTTGCCTCTCTGAATTCGCCCAGGGATGAGTAAGATTTCATGAAATCTCCAAGTGGAACCAAGAACTGTTAGTGAAATAACAATAATCAAAAACCCATAAGCTGACTCACCACCCTGCAAATATCTATATATGGATCCCTCATCCTAGAGATCCAAAGGCTAGAATTTTGTATTTTGTAAGGAAGTGTTGTTGGTTTCTCTGTGACGCATTGTATTGTTGGGTGATCTAGCTTTCCATGAGGTGAAGAGGGCTTTCATGCTAGGAAGATGGCACTGGATTAGATAGTTGGGCTGTATCCTCTCTTCTACTACTTTTATCAATAAAGCTATTTGAGCTTTCCTCCATATACTTGTATATTTCTGAATCTTGTATTTGTGTATGCATTTGTATGGTTAATGTACATTTAATTCTACATCATTTATGGTTATAGATCTCTATGCTTCGATGTTTTTTTGCTACTTTGACTTTACAGGTGTTCTTTGATGTAGGAAAAGTGAGGAAGGAGTGGCAAAACTCTATCAAAGGAGGGAGGAAACAAGTAAGGAGCCAAGCAAAAGACTAAGGTTGGTGCTCTCTACCTCTCTCTCATCTATCTCTCATAAAGGAAAACACAAGTTACTTTGAATTGTTTGTTTCTAATATAGCCTCCCGTCTTAGTGGGACTAGAAGCTCTGAATAGACACTAGTTTTCCCGGATACACTCAAAGCCTACATCTCTGGGTCCAGTCTTCAACATGGAGGGTTTTATATTAGAAATTCAGAGCCCCAAAAATACATCAAAGTTACATTAACAAGATCTCTAGCTGGTCTAGTTGTGTTCTGCTCAAAATAAAAAATCCTACGCAACTGATGGCGCTGAAAAAGACCCCCTACAACTCTCAGAATAAACCTGTAAATTTCTGCCTCCAAATCTCCAAAACTACACAAAAAATCTTCTCTATTGTACAACATGACAGAACTCCTATATTTTTTTCATAGCATAACATTAACATATATATAATATTTTGGTAACCAAAAACATCGCTTTACATTAATAACCTTATCACTCCAAAACAATATAACATCATTAACCCTTATCGCTCCATATTAATCTCACCCTAACCTTATTCCAACAAACCCACCGTATACAACTTGTAACATATACATTGGTTTTTTATGTTTTGGTGGGAATTAACCATATGGAAAGACTTTGGATCTATTCCTTCCAAACATGAAATAACATTTCTTATGTTGGGAGTGGGATCCCCCAAGGACAGTTTTGGGGCTAAAAGCCTATGTTTGAGTAAAATTCTATGATAAAAGTGTAAAGGCTCTGCATTTTGTGGTCACAGAGCATGAAGGTGTAATGTGTCATAAAGGGTATTCTTCCATTAGTTTTGTAAAGAAAAGTCAGCTGTAAGAGATATACCCACGGTCTGTGGACCATTGGATTATGCTCTTTTCTTTTTCAATCATGTAGTCTCTAGATTTGGTGTTCCACAAGCTATAGTCACAGATCATGGATCGCATTTCCGCAATCACATGATGGTTGAATTGGCTTGCAAGCTAATGGGTAAGTTGAGGGCATCAACAAGGTCCTGAAGCGCATGTTGCAAAGGATGATTGGAGTCCACAAACAGAGTTGGCACCTAATCCTGTACTCAGCCTTGTGGGCATATAGGACATCGGTAATAAATGCAACTGGATTTACACCCTTTCAGCTAGTGTATGGCCTGGAAGCAGTCTTAACAATTCAGTGTGAGATTTCATCTCTCAAGCTCGCAGTCGACCTTCTCCATGGAACTTTAGAGGAAGAGGCTCTCTTCTTGGAATTAATCCAACTGGATGAAACCCGTCATGACACCACCTTGGCTAACGAAGCTCATAAGAAATGGTCAAGGCACAATTTGACAAGAATGTCAAACCTCGGGTCTTCTCAGAAGGTGACCTGGTCTTACTTTACGATCAGGAATCTGATAAATTGGGAGCAGGTAAGTTCTAATCATTATGGATGGGTCCCTACATTGTTAAGTGAGTATTAGCAAAAGGAGCCTACGAGCTAGTAGATTATGAAGGGATTCCACTGTTGCAACCTTGAAATGGGTTGTACCTTAAGCGTTACTATGCTTGACTAAGTGTAGTAACATCTTCATATGCTTTTGTTACGTTTTTATTTTCATCAAGAGTGATCGTTTTGGTTAGGTAATCCACTTTTGCATTTGTTACAAATGTCAGACCTATTGGAATCATTTGTTGGATATGCTGACGGAGCTAGTCGTAGTACGCGGAAGCTATCTTCTGCAATTTGGGCAATTTTTGATCCAAGCGGCGAGTTAGTGAGTTTCTGAGGGGTATGTATTGGTTGGTCAACGAACAAAATCGCTGATTACAACACGTTGATAGAGCTTCTCTCTGATGCCATTGCATATGGCATACGCCGACTTGTTGTCAGGCTAGACTCACAACTCATCATCCTACAACTTACTGGCATCTATTCCATTCGGAATCCAGCTATCTATTGTATGTTCCTAAGGGTCAAGATTTTGGAAAGGCAGTTTGATTCTATTCAATATCAACACATTTCCATAAACCTAAACACATAACTGATTCATTAGCAAATTATATGTTAGATAGACATTTGTAGCATTTATAAAAGGAAAAGCATTTCAATCAACAGTGGCAACAAGATCATATAAATTAACCAAAATGAAGCTTTGAAAATAAAAAGTATATATAACTGTTTATAGTTTTTTACAAAATGTTCCGTGTCTAGGAAAAAATCCGTCATACAACCCAAAAACTCAAAAATGCAAGAAAGCACCCTAGACTAATGGTGTTGGTGATAACAAGTCACCGCCTATGCGATCATACGTAAGATCCTATTCCATCAACTCGGCATGCCAGTGGTATGGCGTTGTAATCTCGGACGTAACTCATCAGCCCTCACATCCGGAATACCAAAGGTGAGACCCTCGATCTGATCTTGTAATACTGCAAGGGTCTCTGCTACATCCAGATCATGAAGGACAACCCTCCCTATAGCCTCTCCTACTGGAACAGCAGTTGCTACCCTCGGGCGCACTACTGGTTCAATATCTACAGAAATATATGGGTTTTATTAGTCTTGATAACATTTAAAAAACAAAAGAACATTATAAAAGCAATAAACAGAGATATAGTCAGATCTTTTTACATATAACACGCTACTGCCCACCAGCCGACAGCATTTGGGTCACTCCAGAAATCCATCCCAACATATAGATACTTGGCATAAACCATCTACTGATGGTTGAACCACTAAAAGAAGCCATTAGAGAATGAAATCTATGACTGACCAGCATGTCTGGCCATAAGATCAACCCATTCCTACATCCGTGGTTCTGCCGGTGCTGGCAGTCCGAGTGAAATGTACTGTGGCTGCATTAGTGGGATCCTCTCCAAGGAAAAATCAACTAGAATAGAACCATAACCAAATTTCTTGGATCTTCCGTTCTTCACCTTGGTAAGATGTTCTTTTATAATCGGAAGTACTGCATCAAACCAGTTGAATACCTTTGGTTCAAGGCATTCCAAGGCATACTGCATATAGGACCTGTTGGCCAAGTTAAGAGCCACACTACCAGCCAATCTAGAAAAGGTGAATAAGATATTCCTCAAGGACCGGTTAATGACATCTCGAATATTGATCTTTCCATCCCTTCTCGGCTGAGATCCATCTCTACAGAATCGACAAATGTAATCCCTCATGGATTCACCACCACGAGCGGATCTTGATAGTGAGAGACGGGCACCATGCCTCGATAACTTGGTCAAGAAGTAGATATCATCAATAGTCAAAGGGATGGATTTACCTCTAATATAGAACACTTGGTTGGTAGGATTCCATGCATCAAGAAGATATTGCAACAAATTGATTTGTTGCCTCATGTTGGATATGCGGAATAATTTGAGCAAGCCACAATTTCGCAATGCAGTAACCATACCCGAATCATATAAGGCAATCGTATCCTCTTCTTCATGCTCACCTTCATGCCATGTAACGACCATCTTGATCTAATGAATCTCTTAAAAACAAATAAGGGAAGAATTAGGATCCCGATTTGGGAAAAAAGGCAGAATTTCCATGAAAGAATAGTGCATAAACTTTCCTCCTTGTGCCCATCGCACCCTCGCTATGTACAGGGTGGGATGCATATTGACTGGCCTATGGCCATCTCAATATGCATCACATCTTTTGATGTATACTAGGTGCGATGGGGAGAGAATGAATTATTCAAACCCTTAAGGCCTAGAAAAATAGGAAAAGATGCTCAGAATCAGAAAAGGAAAGAATGCAATTGAAGAGCTCAGGGTTAGCTCCTACCTGGTCCAGATGGTGCCGAAAATAGTCCACCTAATATCGCAGAATCAACTGATGAAAATCGAGGGGAAAAACACCTCTAGAGCTCCAACAATCCCAAATTTGAATGAAATGGTAAAAATGAGAGGTAAAACTACTTTTATGTTACTGTTCATGTAATTCAAGTAATATCTTGGTTTTTAACTCATTTTTCAAGCATGTATTTACATTTCTAATCAATTTGATGGAGCAATTGAATAGGAAATACGACCGTCAAGAGAAAATAGTGTTAATGGTGAATTGAACATCTCTAACTATTATTATAAGAATGTTTCCGTGAAGTTCAAGCTCGTTAAAAAATAAACCTAGCAATGAGCATATATTTCCTCAGAGTTCAAGCTCATTAAAAAATGAACCCAACTTTAGTAAATAACCTTTGTGATTGCATTACTATCAGTTTTTGAGCCTTGGTCATGTTCTTACCATCACCTCCACTTATTAGCTGATCATACGCCTCCACTTGATTGTTTACCCTTTTGAGGAACAACTGCGACGAGTGATTCTGTTAGCCACCTTCTTCACACTTCCGTGATTGAAAATTTCCAAACTTACCTAGAACTAGTTGCTACCCGAAAACATCACTCGTTCCTCAAAACGAATCTTCTTCAAACCCTTTTCAAACTCGTTAAATATGAAAAGATTGTCGAGCATTCCAGCTCGCTAAAGTGTTTGGAAATACTGTCTTCTTTAAACCCTTTTTAGACTTGTTAAATATGAAAAGATTGTTGAACATTCTAGCTCGTTAAAGTGTTTGGAAATACCGAGTCTTCTTAAAACCCTTTTCACACTCGTTAAATATGAAAAGATTGTCAAGCATTCTAGCTTGTTAAAGTGTTTGGAAAAAACGAGTCTCTTTTAAGCTCTTTTTAGACTCATAAAATATGAAAAGATTGCTGAGCAATTAGCCTCTCTAGCTCGTTAAAGTGATTGGAAGTGCCATCCTGCCTCTATATTTAATATGTTTTGACTCGAGGGATCATTACACAAAAAGATCGAGTACTTGTCCTTTTCGGCTCGCTAAAGTGATCGGAAAAATCATCCCTTCCATATTATTTTATACTTTTTTGGACTTAAGGGATTATACTGTTGAAAAGGACTACTAGGGTTTCCTTTCTATCTCTTTCAAGACTCTCTAAAACTGAAAAGGATTGAGTTATCTTTGTCATTAAACTCGTTAAAACAATAGAAACAAACTTATCCATACGGACAAGAGTGAAATTCACTGTCGCTAGGCTCGCTAAAATGTAGGGACAGGTATGCCCGAAGGGCAAATTATAGAAAAAACATATGTTATCCTCCCCAAGCTTGACAAAAATAAAGAGGTACTGGTCAGCAATGACTGGGGAAAAAGGGATGAAAACTTGAAGAGTTCATTGGTAGTAGGTCGCTCTTGAACATGACACTTTCACTCCGTCACCATGAATGATTCAGGTTGGGGTATTCCGTTCACCAGTCATATCACCATTGGTCCTCTGTACCATCCATTTTTTGGGTTAATGCTACCAATCCATTTCAGTGTCGCCAATATGTTTAAGAGAAGTTGCTCAAAGAATTCACCAACCCAGCTAATGCCTCATCCTCTGCAATACCTTTACACTCCATTCTTTCATGACAGCCACCCTAAACCTTGTATCGTCAGATCATTTTCATCTCCACAAAATCATTTGCTCCATTCCATGTCATAGATGTGGGATTCATTAAGGCCCTCCTACGACGGGTCACTTCTTGTCAACATCAGCTCATTATCCAAGAAGATAACTTAGGAACAACCCTTTCAGTACTTTGAAGCTTGCATGCCTCAATGCAATTTTATCACTTCTGGTGATAGGTTTACATCAATGGCCTTCGACTAAAAGATTTTTGGTGGTGTTCGACATTGACTCATGTACTCACACCACGTAAATTTTACTACAGTACCTTGAGGGTAATTATCATTATTAGTGATTCCTCTCCCTCCTGTTAACAACATACATCATTGGCTGGTAATCACATGATGTCTTTCCATGTTCGACATCAGAACATATTTTCATGTGGATCGACTTGTGCTTCGGGCGAAGATTGAATTACTTTGAAGATCCCAGATCTAGTTTCATCGACCCGGGTTGAAAAATATTTAGGAAAATAAAGACATCAAATGTAATCCATAGCTACATAGATAATCATCCAAGCTAAGGGATGATGGCTCTACCAAAATCCTCAGTCTGCCTTATAGACGATTGTCTATCCTATGTACATGAAAATGAATTTATAAAGCTAAGCATGGGAATGCCTGCCTCAGCTATATCATGAAAATATTATGAAGATAATGTATTGTATTGTATCTTATTACAGGTCACCTTCCAGTTCGAAAACCCTTGGATCCTCATGATAAAGCATTTCACCCAACATCAGAAGATTTATGACCTTATGCTTTAGGGGACAAATGTTATAGACATATTTGGGCACTGCAACCCCAATCACATATGTCCATAAACAAAGGGCTTCTAAACCCCTAAAAGTGTTGTTTCATACGCTGAAGGATCAAGGTCAACTGATTACATCATTTCCCATAAGTTCTCCCTGAAAAACTGCTCAGAACTGGTCAAGACTGGACCACACAGACTGCTCCATGCTGAGGGTGTGATGCATCTCACCTGCTACACACAAAGGGTGCGATGCATACTGAAAATCCCTTCTGTAGGGCGCGATGAGTGATAACAGACAAATGGAAAAGGTATTTTGGTAGGTGGAAACCTAGAGAATCTTCTACAAACTTCTCATATGACTCTTGCCTCTCTGAATTCGCCCAGGGATGAGTAAGATTTCATGAAATCTCCAAGTGGAACCAAGAACTGTTAGTGAAATAACAATAATCAAAAACCCATAAGCTGACTCACCACCCTGCAAATATCTATATATGGATCCCTCATCCTAGAGATCCAAAGGCTAGAATTTTGTATTTTGTAAGGAAGTGTTGTTGGTTTCTCTGTGACGCATTGTATTGTTGGGTGATCTAGCTTTCCATGAGGTGAAGAGGGCTTTCATGCTAGGAAGATGGCACTGGATTAGATAGTTGGGCTGTATCCTCTCTTCTACTACTTTTATCAATAAAGCTATTTGAGCTTTCCTCCATATACTTGTATATTTCTGAATCTTGTATTTGTGTATGCATTTGTATGGTTAATGTACATTTAATTCTACATCATTTATGGTTATAGATCTCTATGCTTCGATGTTTTTTTGCTACTTTGACTTTACAGGTGTTCTTTGATGTAGGAAAAGTGAGGAAGGAGTGGCAAAACTCTATCAAAGGAGGGAGGAAACAAGTAAGGAGCCAAGCAAAAGACTAAGGTTGGTGCTCTCTACCTCTCTCTCATCTATCTCTCATAAAGGAAAACACAAGTTACTTTGAATTGTTTGTTTCTAATATAGCCTCCCGTCTTAGTGGGACTAGAAGCTCTGAATAGACACTAGTTTTCCCGGATACACTCAAAGCCTACATCTCTGGGTCCAGTCTTCAACATGGAGGGTTTTATATTAGAAATTCAGAGCCCCAAAAATACATCAAAGTTATATTAACAAGATCTCTAGCTGGTCTAGTTGTGTTCTGCTCAAAATCAAAAATCCTACGCAACTGATGGCGCTGAAAAAGACCCCCTACAACTCTCGGAATAAACCTGTAAAGTTCTGCCTCCAAATCTCCAAAACTACACAAAAAATCTTCTCTATTGTACAACATGACAGAACTCCTATATTTTTTTCATAGCATAACATTAACATATATATAATATTTTGGTAACCAAAAACATCGCTTTACATTAATAACCTTATCACTCCAAAACAATATAACATCATTAACCCTTATCGCTCGATATTAATCTCACCCTAACCTTATTCCAACAAACCCACCGCATACAACTTGTAACATATACATTGGTTTTTTATGTTTTGGTGGGAATTAACCATATGGAAAGACTTTGGATCTATTCCTTCCAAACATGAAATAACATTTCTTATGTTGGGAGTGGGATCCCCCAAGGACAGTTTTGGGGCTAAAAGCTTATGTTTGAGTAAAATTCTATGATAAAAGTGTAAAGGCTCTGCATTTTGTGGTCACGGAGCATGAAGGTGTAATGTGTCATAAAGGGTATTCTTCCATTAGTTTTGTAAAGAAAAGTTAGCTGTAAGAGATATACCCATGGTCTGTGGACCATTGGATTGTATAAAAAGAGCTAAGCTATAAGTAGTTTTGGCAACACACAATGTAAGAGAGTCATAACTCTAAAGTAAGAAGTCTAATTCTTTGGTTGTAGCATAGGTAGAGGTTGTACAGCTAAGTGCACAGAGGCCTAGGTTAGAAGTCCACAGCTGAGTGCACAGACCCTTTCATTTGTGTGCACAGGGTGGATAGAGTCTGTAATCACTTGGAAGATATGAATAAAGGGAAATATTTGGAAATTCATGTGTCTTTGTTCTGTTGATGCATCTTGATATGTTATGTATGAATTCCCTTTATTATTCTTTTGTGATGCATGAATGAATGCAAATACATTGAATAATTGAACGCAATTACGAATATCTATTTACGTGGTGTTAACTATAATTGTTTGATAAGATAAGAAAGTCACTTAGATTAATTGGGGAATCTGCATGGCAAGCTACCATAGTAGCGCAAAAGTACTTGAGGAGTTGGCTAGGGATGTGCGAAGGTTGATCATACCCTTTCACGAAGGTATTGAAGGATGGAACGAGGGGCTCATCTTGCAAGCCCTAGAGCGAAGTGCAAAGGCAGGGATATAGGGAATCAAATGTCATCACAAACATCTCAGGGTACACAAACTTACTTCCAGCATCCCCCGATACTACTTCGGGTGGGACTTCTATCCACGCTCCCCAAGCTGATGTCGAAAGGGTGAGTAGTGTATGCATTTGTCCGGCTAATTAACGTTGAACCTGGGTCAGTCCCCCTCAAGCCAACAAATGGTTCTGTTGCTAGGACAAGAATCTGCATAGGAGATGTGTGATTTCGTATCATTGGAATCTGCCTAAGAAAGAGATTGGAGACTAGTTGGATAGGAAGATCCATGAATTCACATCGTATTAGAATAGAAACCAATGGCTAATAAAGGAATAGTGGTTGGACACATACTTATATATAGAGATCCACAGGATCTTTTTCTGCTCCTTCTCAATTGAGCTATACAAGTGGATCGTGAAGCTAGAAGATAGTGAAGCAAGGTGGAAACTTGACGGTCCTATTTTTTGGACCCTTGAGCTAATACAAAAATTAGAAGAATTTGAGGGCAAGATTGCTCATGTTGTCAATCATTGGCTTGATCACGTCATAGGAATATTTGTGACTAACTTCACGGTCGACACTTCAGTTAGCTACAACGAGACGGAGCGACACTTTTTCAAAGGAATGCAGGGTAAGTACATGAAATCTTTGAATACCTCGATTAAAATGCTATTGCAGAAAAAACAGGTTATCTAACTACCTTGATGTTCATAACTACATGAAGAGGAACAACTTACAGAAATGAAGGAAAAAAGGGTCCAAAGTATAGTCCATTGATTCCACCTCTGCGAGGTGATAAGGAAGGGATAGCGAAGGTTTCTCCATAAAGTGTTATTCAGTTAATAAGACAAGCATTTTCAAAAATACCACCTCCACCCACACCACCTCCGGCTTCACCGTCATCGCCTCCAACTTCACCCTTACCACCTCCTCCTCCACTGTAGTTCAGTATGGAAAATTAAGTGAAGCTTCCTTTGTTCAAAGGCTTGGGAAATGAGGACCCAGACCAATTCTAGTTTGTTGTAAGAGTTGTATGGGAAGCTCAGGGCATTACGAATGACAACATGAAGAAGGCAACATTTGTTAGTGCTCTGCAAGATTGTGAACTAACCTGGTATGTCAAATATGCTAATGATAACCCGAATGCTGGAGTGGCAAACATGCAGACAACATTGAATAGACAACTCAGTAGGCCTAAAGCTGAAGCATAGTATATTGTAGGGTTCAAATAAATCACAATGGAACTAGGTGAGATACCTTGGGAACTTGATCAGAGGCTTAAATGTACAATCCGCAAAGCCGGCATAAACCTAACACACGGACAACATCGTGAGTGGTTTGTGGCTTCTCTCCTACCACACTTAAGGGTTGTGTTGTCACAGCGGAAGATAACAACCTAGGCAGAGGCCTTGGAGATCACAATGAGGCTACATGAAACACCAATGCAGGATCCAAATCCGAGGATTTAGAAGATCCATGCATAGTTGAAAATTCTTTGCCTTGATATGAAAAGCTTAAAGCAGGACAGGACAATTTGACCAGAGGTGCATGAAGAGGTATGGTGTTTGAAATGCGAAAGTCAGGGACATGACAAAGACCATTGTCCAATTGTGCTGACATAGAGGCTAGCCAAGCTGAAGGAGGTCAAGTAGCTGAAGGAATAGTCAGACGTAGTGCTAGAGAAGGAAGTAGTGCTAAAGGAAAGATTAAAGCTCTAGCTGGAGGAAGCTTACATAGTCAGAAGAAATATTGAAGGCAATCTTACGACAATGCAAGTGACACAACAAACACTTCAGGCCGATAGCACAAGACCAGTGATCGAGCAGAGAGTTGAAGACGTGAAGCAAGCAGCAACTCAATGCATGACCGAGGTAGCTATCATACGGGTCGAGCTAGAAGGACTTCACTCAAAGATCTCTGTGCCTACCGAGTGACTCGAGGGAAATTCATGATGTTTGTTTTGGGGGCTTATTGCGAGTGGGATCTCCCAAGGATAGTTTTGGGACTAAAATCCCATGTTTGAGTGAAATTTTGTAATTAAAGTGTGAAGGATCCACATTTTGTGGTTGCAGAGTATGAAGGTGTCATGTGTCAGAAAGGGTAGTTGACCCTTAGTTTTGTAAAGAAAAGTCAACTATAAGAGATCAAGCCATGTTCCATAGACCATTGGATTGTATAAAAGGAGCTAATCTCTAAGTAGTTTTGGCGACACACAATGTAAGAGAGTCGTAGATTTGAAGTAATAAGTCAATGTCTTGGATTGTAGCGTAGGTAGAGGCTCTACATCTGAGTGCACAAAGGCCTATGGTAGAAGTGTATAGCTGAGTGTGCAGACCCCCGCATCTATGTATGCAAGGTGGATAGAGTCTGTAATCACTTGGAAGATATCAATAAAGAGAAATATTTCGTAATTCCTATGTCTTTATTCTATTTATGTATCTTGATATGTTATGTATGAAGTTCCTTTATTATTCTTATGTGACACGTGGATGAATGAAATTACATTGAATGATTGAATGCAATTACAAATATCTATTGATGTGGTGTTAACTATAATTGTTTGATAAGGTAATAAAATCACTTAGATTAATTGGGGAATTTGCACGGCACACTGCCGCAGCAACGTGAAAGTACCTGAGTAGCAGGCTAGGGTTGCGCAATGGTTGATTATACCCTTTCACGAAGGTATTGAATGACGTAACAAAGGGCTCATCTCGCAAGCCCTAGAGTGAAGCGACCTGTGATAAGGTAGGGATAGAGTGAATCAAATGACATCACAACCATCTCAAGGTGAAGAAACTTGGTTCCAGCATCCCCCCATACTTCTTTGGGTGAGACTTCAGTCCATGTTCTGTGGGTTGATGCCAAAAGGGCTAGTACTGCGGGGATTTGTTTGGCTAATTAATGTTCAACCTGGGTCAGGCTACCTCAAGCCAACATTTTATAACCAACATTCAAATGTACATAAACCTTATTGACACATGGATAGAAAATAAGGTTGGCGGGTTGAGTTGTATTGGTCATACATAAATATGGAAGAGTTTATTTGTGGTATGGTGGATAGAATGGAGGCAGAGGTCATGGCATAAATGTTAAAACTGTAAGGTTAAGTTCAGTGGTTTTGTTGGAAATTGGTTTCATACTCTCAACCATTTGTAATATTTGTTCACCATTTCATAACATATGTTATGAAACATATTAATCCACCACCATATATTTTATGCGTTCAACTATATTAATGTACCCACTGTATTATATGGTTTTTAATATTTCATTCCCAGGGTTTATAATCCGTTCCATTGCGCCATTCCATATTTAATATATCTTATGTGATTTAAATACAAGGTATGAATTTAATGTTATAACATATATTTTAATATATGGTTTTTGTTTCTAAAAGTGACATTTTAATATATACATGCCAATATGTAAAAAAATCACCTTGCAACCAGACTGAAGACATTACCAATGTAATGAAGCTGGAGATCTGACACTGAGCTGAGCTTATACTTCTGCCATGTGTCAAGAAGTAAAGCAATGTTCATCACAAACTTCCATAAGGAGTTTCCCATTCATCCAAAGTCCAAATGCACCCATTCAAGTTGCATTGGAGTTGTTTCTATGAGCTCCACGTAATGACACTACTTCCACTTGAATCTAGTAACTTTGAAATTTAGGATTTTTCTAGATCCTCGATCAATTTCGGATCATTTATTCCCCACTTAGACCTTTTGGACCACAAAAAGGCTCAAGCCCCATAAATATATGTGGGTTCCATTTTCCCACTTGGATGGTATCTATCCACTTTGTTCTGAGCCTGTACACTTTACTCATCCATGCAATCGTCAGCAAAACACACAAACTGAAAAATATATCAAGTCCATTTTAACCTAGATCTACACTCATATGTGTTGTTAATATCTAGGTACCACTAAATAGTAATAAACCCATTAACAATATTGAAATTATTGACATAGTCGAAACCATACCCTACTTTCCTTTCATAGCTTAAACAAAACTCAACTTATCATGCTATGACTCTTGTTGATGTACAATTTTTTATTTCTTAAGAAGATCTATCCATTTGTAATTAACTTTAATGATCTCTTGCTTAGGTTCTTTAGATTGTAGAACAACATCTTTATTAGCATAAGTTGCTTGTTTTAACTGTTCAACTATAAAAAGAGATTTATCTGCTTTCGTGTGATGAGAATGTAAAACATATTCAATTCCTTTTTTGAACAAGTGATATTGATTCTATTCCCTGTAAAAGATTTCTTTTCTATCATATAAATATGGGCTACCCAATACCATCACACATGTATCTAGTTTTACCACATCACACATCACCTTATCCTTAAATTAAGAAGTTACTGCAAATGGTAACATGAATTGCTTAGTTACTCATAATTTATGATTTCTTCTCATCCAAATTAAAGTATATAGTTTATGATGCTTTATGCTTTTCAATCCCAATTGCTTAACCACTTTTTATGAAATTAGATTAACTTGAGATCCTCTATCTAATAATGTGTCAATCTTTGTGTGTTTCATAACAACCCTTATATGAAATAACTTGCCTCTGGAACTGTTAGAATCGTTACCTTCGTCGGATTTACCTGTCATAATCAATGATGCGATTTGCGTCTCATCACATGATTCTAACCCTAGGTCAAATGGTTTCACTGTTGCTATGACCTTTTGCTTCCCGTTTCTAATCCACTTTGGTTTCATTTCAGGATGAAATTGCCAACAATGATCCTTGTCGTAGACCTCTTTCTTACAATGCTTAAAAGAGAGGTTTTCAACCTCCTTCTTGTTGAAGTTTACTTTCTTCACTTTCCCTTTTCCCTTGCTCTCCATTCTGGCTATCGATTCGGATGATACCCCAACTCCCAACTTACCTGCTTCAATGTAAGTCTCTTACTACCACTTCATCAAGGTTAGTAGAACTAAAGATAAATGCAGTATTATGAATATACTTAGGTAATCCTCATATGATATTATTAGAGTTTCTTGAATATACAAAGGAATATCTAACATCAACGCCTTATTACAAAACTCATCTATATATTCTTGCATTTATTGACCTTTCCTAACTTTTAGTCCTTTCCATTCTATTAAATCTTTTTAAGTGCAGTAATAAAATAAAACCATGATGGAAAAATCTTTCCTATATGCACATTACCTTTCTATAACTTACTCTGCCACTACATCAATGTTGTGCCCATTAAACGAAGCGATGCTAGTCTGATTTTGAATTCATCTTCAGTTATCTATTGCATGCTACAATATACCTCCATTTTCCTGACCCAATTATCAAGTTGCTTGGCATCAACTTCTCCATTGTACATGGGTAACTCAAACTTAACATCGAGTTTCAATAGTAGTTTCGAAGTTTTAGATGGATTCAAGAGAGAAGCGATAGGGTATTTTTGATCTCTTTCATCTTCTTCCCAGATTGTGATGGTTTCCCTTATTCATCTTTATAATTTTCTATCTTAAAATCTCAATGCTTTTCTTCAAAGATGGCTCGCAAAGTCATCAAAGCATCTATGAAGCTTGCATTAGATCCAAATGGATCATCACCGCTTCCTTATTCAGCCATTTCGTCTCCTCGAGTTGTCCTCCTTCTCGAGCCAGCTTCTAGATCTCATACAACAAGTTATCCTTTACCAAGCTTAGATCCACTCCTAGTGATCATGCACACTCCAAATCACATTTAATAACAACCTACTATGATACCAAATTATCCCCAAAAAGATCTTTAATTGAAATTGTGATTTATTCATTGTTAGAAAGTGTTAATGCATGATTTAAAAACACCATTACATACATAAGCATGGAGAACTGAATAGTAATATTGAATCAAATTAGAATAACAAAGCATGAGAAGAAAATTGATGCAAGAGATTGATAATGGAGTTTGGCTATCTCAAAGCCTACATCTTTGGGCCCAGTCTTCAACGTGGAAGCCTTTATATTAGAAATTCAAAGCCCAAAAAATACATCAAATTTACATCAACAACATCCCTCACTAGTCTAGTTGTGTTCTGCTCGACCTTAGAAATCCGATGCAATTTACAGCACTGAAAACGACCCCCTACAACTCCCGGAATAAACATGCAAATTTCCGCCTCCAAATCTCCAAAACTATACAAAAATTCTTCTTTGTTGTACAAAATCACAATTCCAATATTTTTTCATAGCATAACATTACCATATATATTATATTTTTGTAACCAAAAATATGCCTACATAACCCTATTACATTAATAACCTTATCGCTCCAAAACAATATAACATAATTAATACTTATCGCTCCATAGTAATCTCACCCTAACCTTATCCCAACAAACACACCGCATAGAACTTTTAACATATACATTGGGTTTTAATGTTTCTGTGGTGAATTAACCATATGGAAAAAAATTGTATCTGCTCCTTCCAACCATGACATAACATTTCTCATAACCAACATTCAAATATACATAAACCTTATTGAAATGTGGATAGCAAATAAGGTTGGTAGATTGAGTTGTACTAATCGTAGATAAATATGGAGGAGTTTATTGATGGTATGGTAGATAGAATGGAGACAGAGGTAATGGCATAAATGTTACAACCATAATGTTAATTCTGGTGGTTTCGTTGGCAATTGGTTTCATACTCCACATTGTTTGTAATATTCGTTCACCATTTTATAACATATGTTATGAAACATATTAATCCACCACCATATATTTTATGTGTTCAACCATATTAATGTACCCCCCATATTATCACATATTATATGATTTGTAATATTTCGTTCCCAAGGTTTATAAACCATTACATTGCACCATTCCATATTTAATATATGTTATCTAATTTAAATATAAGGTATGAATTTAATGTCATAACATATATTTTAATATATGGTTTTTGTTTTTACAAATGACATTTTAATATATACATGCCATTATGTGAAAAAATCACCTTGCAACCAGACAGAAGACATTACCATTGTAACGAAGCTGGAGATCTACCATTGAGTTGAACCTGTACATCTACCATATGTTGACCAGTAAAACATTGTTTCATCACAAACTTCCACAAGCAGTTTCTCATTCATCCCATGTCCAAATGCACCCACCCAAGTTGTGTTGGAGTCGTTTTTGTGAGCTCTATGCAATAACACTGCTTCCACCTAAATCCAGTTAATTTTAATTTTAGGATTTTTCTAGATCCTTCATCAATTTTAGATCAAATCCAGACCATCTTGACTGGAAACTATTACAACAATAGAGGGATCTGCATGAATCCATTATTTATTTTTGGCAGTGTTTCCATGACTTACAGTTTCAAGCTCCGAGGAGCCAAATGAGGTTCTCTTATCTTTGGGACCGATTAGAGTACTGTCTTAAGAAATCTTCCCATCCTATGATAAAGCTTGATGTCAAGCCTCGCTCAACCTTCTTCATTGATGCAATTGTGCAATCCCATGTAGGAGCAAGCACTGTCTCAATGGACTATCAGCGTCCCTTTCATTCAATAATTCCACCATCACTCAGTGATGTTGAGGACAATGTTCGTACATTTGTTCATTCTTCACACCATCCCAACATCACTCCGCTTAATTTTCACATAGACTTGGCTATGAGTCCTTCGAGTTCCCATATTCATTCCTTTCTTTGACCTCTATCTTCACACCCAAGTGTTCCTTCAGATGATGTTTTCATGTGTTCATCCATTTCGGCCTCTTCACTTATTTTGAACGAGGAACAACCAACTCACGGAGTTGGTGTTGCACAACCAACATGTGCTATCATTCATCAAAAGTATGAGTGGGAGCCTGAGCATCAAAACTTGATGAAGGATGACTCCCTTGAGCCCCCTCTGTTCCTTCCTAGCTTCTTTGGTGAACCTGCCATCCATGATTTTGTATGTGTGTCATCATCTATGGATGCACCCATTGTCGATCACTTGCAGGACTCACCAGATGCTAGTCCATCATTCGAGAAGGAAGACGATAAGTTATTCATTGAAGATCCACTTGATCCTTTGTCTTTCTTTTCTAGAAACATAGACGATGAGTTTGTTTTCTTTTCATCTACTCCTCTGTTTGATTCATCTGATCATGAGGATGCCGAAGAATTCATTGATTTTTCTGATCGTGGCGGTCGTGATCCATTTTCTTCCATTTTTTATCATGATCATGAACCTATCATAGTTGATATTTATAAGCCACTAGTTTATGATGATCTACCTGATGATGAATTTGAGACACCCAAGACTATCGGGCACTTCAGCCTGAGCTGATGGTTATGCCAAGTCCTCTCTTTCTTGGGGTTAGTCTCACTTCTGATCATGAAACTATTCAATCACCTAAGGCTCCTCATCACTCATATATATGCACTGAATATCCATCTCACACATATATCACACTTCCTCCACTCGCACTGCACAATCCCATTGCTCATGCATTAGAGGAGTCTTACATTGAAAGCACTTGTGCGTGATGTAAGTTATATTTGTTTATTTTGTTAGCTTGCATGTCTCAATCAAGAGTGCAGTTTTGCTTCAAAGTTGCACATAGTGTCACACAACACCATGATAAGTCCATGGAATATCCGTCATGCACATGCAGTCACTGATGTCTCATGGGAACTTTGAAAAACAAAGTGTGGTTGTTTTCACTGTCATATCTTTCTTGTCTACGGCTCTGCATAACTGGGTTACTTGCGGACCAAGTCTTCACTCACATGGGTCCATCAATGCTCTAGTGGCTGCATTGGAAGTATCACTTCACACCATCAGGCCCATGCATCATTAGTGTAGGAGTAGGAGTAGTGTTTTCTTTTAGTTGTTTTCTCGCATGATGTTTGCTTCAATGCTTCGTTTTCTTGTTTGTTTGTTTGCTTGATCGTTTACTTGATTCACTTTTATTTTTTCTTCTACTCTTGCTTTGGTTTGTTGATTTTTAGATTGTTCCTTTGTTTCCTTCATAGGTTAGTTCACATGAAGCCATGTGTGATTCGTGAAATGTGCTGGGTAAAGTACAAGAGGGTTTGTACAACTATTGCTACCTAGTTATTTGTCATCCTGCCTTTGCATGATTAATTTGTTAATTTTAGTCCATGATACATGGAAGGAAAATACGTACTCTTCGAAGTGAACCTTGGTGTAAACACAACGCTTGTGCGCTAACTAGTGTCACCTTATCTAGTTGATTACTTTTGGGTTAACCCTTGTCAGCCCAGTCAAGTAGAGTATGGTGAGGGGGAAAACCTTAACAAGCCCATCAATGATATAATAAACTAATTCTATGTTGGAACAACTACCCCTACTCTCAATAAGTTAGGATCCCTCTTCCACCTCTAAAATGAATAAGTGTTATGCACAGTGAAAATGAAACTGAAAGAAACTTTTTTTTTGAAAAGTAAAAAAATTCAAAATGATAAAATAAATAAGGCAAAAGAAGAGAAAGGCTTCCTACGTAGGGATGTGATGCAAGTAACTCTATCAAGGCACTGACCAAGCTCACTAGTAGTGGAGCCAGACTTGAGTTCCTATGTGACTAAATCGAGGTACTATCCAGGTCTGCTAGCAGTGGAGAAACACCAGAGATGAAACCTTGACTCTGACGACTATACCACTTGTGCACTTATATACCCCTCAATCCCAATCAAAACAACTATGTTGTCATGGCTTGGAATGTGTGTCAATTCACCAAGTTAGTGTGAAACTAAGATGAGATAAGAACTAAACAATACTACTCGAGGTGTTAGACTTGCGTTTTCATGAAAATGGTCTATGCAGAGAGCTGGAGTTCTACCAGTGTATCCCCAAGTGTTGTAGCAAATATAGCCACCCTCCAAAATGTTTCCTTAGCCTATTTTGGAGCCTCCTTACCAACCTTCGTAACAACTTTCTTTGCTTCACCAAGTCCTCAAGCTTCAGTGTCTTTCTTGCTCAAAGGGAGCCTGTCGATCACATTTTGATCATTTCCCTTCACAAACTGCTCATCTAGACTCGGCCCAACTACAGGCTGAGCAACTTCATAGTGAAATTTATGCATTTCTAGAGGGAAACCAATAGTTCCCTCTAGGAATTGTGCAATTCCTTCTAATAGCCTCTTTGTCTCTTGTATTGTGCAATCCTGCCAGCCAACCCTCCCAACAGGAATTGCATAGTTTTTCCCATAAAAAAGTAGTTCAGTCCAGGATTAGTGCAAATGTAGGCCATAGTTAGCTGCTAGGCCCAGAAATTATGCAATCCCCTTGGGTAGGTAGCCCAATTAATAGTCCAAAATGCACATTTTTCTCTAGAAGTCCAGTAGTCACTTGCATATGTAGCTGAGTTGACTCGTTCCCCTAGGAGTGAGAAAAATAGACTTGCATGCATAGGCTTCTTCTCCCAAGGTAGCATGCAAAGGCATCCCTTGCTTCAGGGATCTATGTTTAGTAGTTGGAGGTTACATGCAAGGAGTAGTTCCAAAACCTCCCTCCAAGTATTGCTTCCTCCTATATTTGCAACATGAGCATCATAACCTTGATGTTATTAATACTCATCAAACGACGCTGCAGAGCCCATTCCTCACATCAACCTTGTAGCTCTAACATCCCAGATCACATCTAGGAGAGGTTGGCACATTTAGCTCAACTTCTTTGGGGTAAGCTCGCTTCCCTTGCCTTGTCTTACATTTCTGTTGCTTTTTTTGTATTCACTTGTGTGAGTGTTTTTTGCTTGATTTATTTGAGCATCTATTGTCATTTACATATCTTCTATCTTGTCCTAGCTCTGTTTCAATTTTTATTTATATCTCACTACTCTCATATGCATGCAACTGTTTTGCACGAACGTTCCAACAATGAGTGAATGCCCTCACCCAAATGCATGTTGATCTATTTGCTCAATATTCCATTCATGTTTTTCATGCACTGTTTATCACTTCTGCTATCACTTAGTGTCTCAACGCATTTCATTGACTGAAACTAATTTTAGTTGCCTCTCGGTGAGTTGGGCCAACCTTGGCCCAGTCTCTACCTTCACCAAGGATGCATTATGCAATATAGAGAAGGAAGGCTCACCTTCCTCTTCAGATTTGTGTAATATGGCCCAAAAATGACCTGCTAGACTGAATTGCACAGTTTTGGAGGTCAACAGCTATTTGGTCCAAAAATTTGCACAAATTTTTCAATGGGCTAGCAATCTTTCCCAACTGGAATCATGCATTCTACAACCCTAGTAGACAACTACCCAATTGGATTATGCATTTTGTAGTTCCAATAGTCAGTTACTGTCGTACTAGCCTGGAATATGCCTTATGCAGTCTTGGAATTTGGTCTCCCGACCTCCCAGTCGAAATTACGCAACCTTCATGATCATTCACCGTGGTATGTTGTAGGTCATTTCTCATGTTCATTTTGGTTTCCGATTGACATATTATTTTTTGTGAGGGTTTCCATGTCTCCAGGTACCATAGATATTCATATGACTCTTAGCAGTACAGGTATCTTGGTTTCCAAGAGAGAAGAGATGAGGTCATCATTCAGAGCACACTTGGGGATGCAGTCGATCAAGTCTCCATGGGCTTACCTACTCAAGAAGACATCAAGTTGTTCATGGACAAGGACATCAAGAAATAGAACCACAGTGAGAAGCATCATGAGCAATAGCTGAAGGTAGCATATCAAATGCAACTAATGTAGTGAATGCAGTGAATGCAAGAGGAATGTTGTTCAACATAGAGGCATAGAGAAGTTGCAAGATCAAGCATATCCACTAATAATGAAAGAAACTTTGGCGACTCAGACTATGAAGTGATGACGTGACCTGAAGATCATGCAAAGGCAGAAGATGGAACAACGAAGGAGTTACATGTGCCGAAGCAGCAACTGAGGAAGAACATGAAGCTGCAGAAAAAAACCAATGAGTTGTAGTATGAAAATGAACAAAAGTGGGTGCAACATGCATTCATGAATGAAACTGCGCCAGTATAAGTGAAGGATCCATCCCAGCAACATACAGAGAGAAAACATGTTGAGAAGTGTTGTTGATTGCATGAAAAGGATCCAGTAGCATGAACTTCATTAAGTGCACACATGAAATTCAACCCATTCAACACACTCACCAAGGCGAAGACAAGAAACAAGTTGAACTGGGGCTAAACACACACTTCGGCAAGTTGATGCGCCTGACCACCAACACACACTTGAAGATCAACATGGACACTATGCATCAGTGTGTTTCTAGTTTAATAGTACTTAAGAAGACCATGTGCATGTTACTAGATGAGTTGGATTAAGGGGCCTAACCCATGCACTGGTTGCAACGGAGGCAAGAGTTCGCTTCAGCAAGATGTCACCATGAGGTGCATGCACACCATCATGGATGACCAAGCTTGGCATCATCTCATTGACTTCACCATAAAAAGCATGTCAAAGAGTTGGTGTCACTGTAGTGAACTGAGTGTTAGTGATGTCTTGCAAGGCTTTCTCAAGCCATTTGTCTCAAATGAGTACATGTGCATTGTGATGTTGAGGCATGTCAACTGTAAGTCGAGCTCCAATAGTTGGATGTAACAGTCATAGAGTAGGTGAAGAGTCATGAGGGTAGTTTAACTATCACAAAGGGGAATGTCAAGGGTCACCCCACCCTTTGTTATAAATAGTCCCTCATAACTCATTGTATGGGATTTTGCTCAAGCAAGCTTCTCCTAACATTATCTTGATGAAGGATTGGACAATATTGTAATGGGCCTTGGCTTCTCCACTCCATGGAACTAGTACATCTCTTTGGAGGAGGAGGTTGATGTTGCTATAACGTTCTACTGATAGGGCTAGCATGTTTACATGGTGTATTATATGATTGTGACTTACACTTCTTTATATAATAAAAGCCAAGACTTTGTCATGCATATGTTGTTATTGTAGTTTGACTACTCTGGTTGCCTTAATGTTATATGTTGTTTAACTTACGTACTCATGTATGAAATAATGCACATGCAATTATATGAATCTTGTTGTTAATGTGTTGCAGACATTGTTAATGTTGTCATCATCCGTCGGACACTAGATAGTCCTTTCTCTGAACCTTGTTATATCAATCATCACACTCGTCTCAAACTGATCTGTGAGTGTTGTTCAATATATCTTACCTTGTATGTTCAGACTACCGCATTCATGTCAACTACTTTTCTGGAAGCTATGCATGTCCTTTGCGTGGTTTCCTCCTAGTAGAGTTGGGAGTGATCCCTTTCAACATGGAACTCACCTTCACCTTCATCCCCCCTTTGAAGTGTTGGAACCTCTCATACTCATTCCTTAACTCACTGCATCAGTCACACCCTTGTTGCTGACAGATTTATCTTACTTGCCTTTGTGTGACATCACAGTCAATGCATTACCTTACGACCCACTATTGGGACTCCTACACCAAATGGTCTGGGGTTTAATTGGGACTTCTTACTACGGAGATCCCCTTGACATGTTGGTGGGTCTAGCACTGTCAAAAAAATCCATGACTTCCTAGATGAATTTTTGAGAAGAATTCTCATTCTCAAGGGAGCCTCATGGAGGAAGTGGAGTTACAACCCATGTGGGCAAAGAAACTTATTCATATTCCATGTTGTGATGGAGTTTCTGATCAGTGTCAAGAAGTACTAATGGGAATGCTAGACAGGAAATATCTTCCAGAATAGGTGGCAGAGGATTCTCACTATATTTATCAACTTCCATAGGAATAAGAAACAACACCAAAGGATAAGGAGGTCTATAGGGTCCATAGGTGTTAGAAGATATAAGATGCATAGGATATTTAGAAAAGGAAGAAGGAATTTAGTGCAGTGATAATTGAGGAAATACACCAATAAGAGATGATATTTTAAACAATCCCGCACCAACACTCTCATACTAGCTAGGGTTATCCCGCACAAGTGTGATGAAGTTTCCCATAGTGGAAATATGGGCTGATGGCATGCAATAGTCAAGTTGTCAAGAGTGACAATTTTTCCTTTATGAGGAAAGAAAAGGACATGAAATATGGATGAGACTATAATGGTCATGGGATAAAAATGACTATGGCCAGGGGTTAGGTTGTAATCTAATGTAGCATCGACAAAAGATTGGAGATTTGTGTTGGATGTGGTGAGTGTTAGAAAGATAAGAGTCTTCTAGAAGGATACAAATAGAAGACACATGGAAAATGCTTCATCCACCAAAGTCTGATGAATATTCCAATGGAAAATACACACAATGATTTGAAAATCAATATGATGGGAAAGGTGAGGAGTGTGTTTGTTGGTGTTAAAAGAGTTGAGACTAGATTTAGACAGGCCAGCTCCGTCAATGGAAAACAACAAGGCTTTGTGTTATAGAGGACAACTTTGTAAGACCTCCAATGTAGACATGGCACAAGGATCTTGGGACAGATATTCAATAATACTGTAGTGTTGAACAACCCTTGAAGAAGGATTTTGTGGCATCTTCTGAAAAACACCCTTGGGAGGGCGATGTACAGGTCCCAGTGATTTATCCAAAGTGGGTGGTTCAGTGGAAGATAGTGGATTTGATGAGTCCTTAGAGGTATAAATTTGGTCATGAATATCATAAGATTTGTCTTGCGTAGTCACGTTGACATCTTCCTTACACATGAAGGAAAATTAATTATGAGGAGGATGGGAAGGTGACCCCTCATTTCCCCTTTCGGAAGTCGAGGAGGTTGAGAAACCATTTGTTACTGGGGTTGTGTAGGGAACAAATGAGTGAAAATGGTAGTCTGTTTAGTATATGATGGTAAAACAAGCCTATGGAATTCATCCATTTGAAGGAATTCATGAGTAAGGTGGTCACCTTGAAATATTTTACAGGGGAACTTGACTTCACAACGAAATTCACTAGTTCTCCCTCCCTAACTCGGAGGGTTGGGTTGGGACTCTTGAGTATTTTGATTTTTTGGTTTATTTCTCTTGTTATTCTTTTTACTACATAATTGTTGGCTTTTGTTTGGTTGAATGGACTTCATTGTGAGAACATCAGTGGACTCCTCAAGAGGGTGTTCTTTAGTAGAGCTCGACGTACTTGCTGGGACTTGAGATGTAACAATCAATTTCCCAAGTTGGGCAGCATGTTGGATCATGGAATCAGAAATAAACTCGATGATGCCATAAACATGTGCTCCAAGAACATGTTTAGGAGGGTCAATAAAAGGCCTAGGCTCATTAGGCAACACTTCATAGAGCATAACCAATTTTGAATAAATAAGGTCCAATTGTTGAGTAGATAGAATGGCATGCTCCTAGGTAAGAGCTCGAAACCTTCACACATCCTTGTAAATCTAATGTCAAAGACGTTGGATGAAAAATTTATGTAATATCTCATTAGGTAACTTCTTTCTCACCAACCTCTTATGACAGTGCCACTCATGAAATGATCAGATATTAACGTGACATCTTCTTTCTTTAAATTAGACAAGAGGTCAGAATCGATGTAATACTGAGTGGGTAACTTAAAGTGTATCAAAAATGTTTGATAAAGGGAGGCAAAGTCACCATAGGATGTGGTATCTAACTCGATATACTACTTTGCAACATCCCAATTTAATGTAAATTAGAATAAGCGAACTTTAACAAAATCATCAACCAAAGAATTCGGAAAGCACCACAAATGACAAGTGGTAATATGCGTGGATGGATTCTCACCAGGTTTTCCTTAAAAAATAGAAATATTAGATGGTAATTTGGTGGGCATGGGTGGCCACCAGGGATCATGATAGATGGGGTCATTAGAAAATTTCATGAAATCCGGTAAATTGAGAGAAGATAAAAAAGGATTTTCAAGTCAACAAAATGGGTCATAGACAAGAGAAGCCCCTGACCAACCATTCCCCCCCCCCCATAATTAGATGAATGATGCAACTGGTGGTGAAGAAAAGGGTTCACCCCAGCATAAGACTATTGCAGGCCAGCATGACTGGTAAATGGATGTTTCCCCTTAAGGTAAGTACTACCATAGAGAAAAGGACCCTTAAAGGAATGGCTATTCATGGGGTTGTACCCAGGGATAGAATAATGACCACTCTATGTAGTAGGACTGACATAAGGGGGATAACTCATGTGAGAAATGGTATTGGTAGGGGGGTTTTCCCTAGGTAAACTAGCCCCTCTAGTAATCGTATTGGTTAGTGGTGCCCCTCCAAAAAGTGAAATGTACAAGGCTTGTGGCATACTAGAAATGGCGTTTCCCTAGGATGACCGAGGACAATTGATGATCCTCGCCCCATAATTAATTTTGTTTCATTTAATTATGCAAATATCTATTGCTCCACAATCTCATTCTCAATTGGGATCGCTAGACAAAAAAATAGAATGGCTAAGACAATCTAATAACAATCCCCAATTTAGATGGCAATGCATGTACTTTTGATGCAATTTATGATTCTACAAAGTATCAGCAAGTATCTTTCCTCCTCACACGATTGTGAAGGTATTTGGGCCTGATATATAATCCTTGCACTCCAATAAAGATATCTCTTTAATCCACTCTCGATCCAAATCCTACGCACAAACACAACAAAACAAAGATGACAAGTAATCTTTCAAAGATGATCATCAGGTCAAGACATCTAGAAACCTTTTTCATAATTATCAACGTTTTCTCAATTTTCTCAATTATGAAATAATTATTATCTCATAACTATAATATTTTGTCAAATTAATTATGAAGAACAACTCAATCTTGTAATTCCACCATTTTATCATGGGATAAATCTGACGTAAGTAAAAGAAAAAGGTGAAAAATGATGTGTTTTAGCCAAACAACTGAGGTAAGTTGATATTGGGTTTCTCTCACTATGATGAAGTGGAAAATAGGGTTATAACACCACCAAGTCATCATGCTAATGTCAACATCTGTATGGATGATGCTAAGATATGTACTCCTGACATCGGCACCAAGTGTCCTCCTAATAGATGGGTCCTCTTTGCAAAAAAAATTAGTTGTTTCACAAAAACATCAGTAGGCCATAACTTTCTCATTCAATTCCGGATTGAGGTGTTGTTCATGTAGTTCAATTCAGAACGATGATCTCTTCGATTTAAGATTGGTCTCACTACATTTTGAGGACTTTAAAAATCTAGCTTTTTTGGATCTGCCTTGATCACACATTAAATTTGATAATGTATTAAATATGGATAAAAAAGATTAATTTTGTTCACTTAACAATTTTTGAAGTAGTCTTGTTTTTCTTATTCTTCTTTACCCCTAAGATGTTTTTATTAAGTGGTTTCAAGTTTGTGTTCTTCTGTTTTTCTTTCTACTTTTTTTGTAATTAAATATTCATTTGCTTTGGATACTTTATAAAAATAACAATATTTTAAATTTACAATTTCTATATATTTATATATCATTAATTAACATTTCAATGTACATCAAATAGTTCTCACTAAAAAACAATAAGTTTTAAACATTTGACAAAAAAAATACACATTTTCATTATATATATATATATTATATATATATATAATTATAATATATATATATATATATATAATATATATATATATATATATATATATACCAATTTTGGGTCTTTTTTTGTTAAAAATGGGCATGTCAAATAAATGATTCTTATGGGAAATTTTAACAAAAATAAATAAAATGTGGCCTTTTTTTATGAAGTTTATTTCAAAAAATTATAGCATTCACAATTGTTTTTCAAAACAAAATGATTCACATAAAAATTGAAGTGAAAATTAGACAATAAAAATATTAAACATGTAACAACAATAATTGAATACTTACTCTTATCATAAAGTCTCTGTGTCCAAACATTACAAGTGTAACTAATTAATAGTTCTCAAAATTGAGATGCATTTGTGAGCATAACATAAATTTAATAAACAATATCATATAATCCATGCTCATAATCTTCTAGAGCTTCACTATTGTCTTCTTTCATAGTATTTTGTGCTTCAATTTGGTCATTTTCCTCTCTTGTCGGATATATGATGTCTGCAAATCTGCAAAAGTATCCAATTCCAATCATTCCATCTAAGGGAGGTTGAGGTTCCTTTGCCTCTTTCTCCACATGTGATTCATTAAAATCCTCTTTCCTCAAAAAAAAAAAATTCATAGCATCTAGAAGAACTTGAATAACATTACTTCTTTGTTGAATAAAATTGCATTGTTGTAAGTAATTTTCAATGGCTAATGGCTATGCAATTTCATCCTTCTTGTAGGTAACATGCTAGAGTTGTACCTAATCATCAAATAAAAAGAAAAGTTAAGTAAATTAGTATAAACACATACAAATTAAAAAAAAATATGGAAATTCAATGTTATATCATAAAACATACCTGAACTTGAGAACAAATTCAAAATCCAATCTCCTTTATTTGAACATAGATATATAAGATGATTAATCAATGATTGTGGTTTGTGATAAATGTTAATTGTATCTCCTTTTGCATCTTTATCCTCATAAGTTAGTTTTTGTACAACAACACCATGAGCTAGTAATTGGAAATGACTCTTTCCATCTACTACGTTCAATAGAATAGGCTTATAGCTATCATATTTTGTCCAAGATGCAACATGACTAGTCTCACAATCACTTATAATTACTTTATCTCTGCAACCAATAATATTTGACTTTTTCCTATAACATGAAATAGTAAAATTTAATTAAGTTGAACATAAATATTTTTTTTAACATTAATGAGACATACAATTTCAATTCCTTACCATGTAAGTTGCATCCTTGAGTTTTCTTTTCCCTTCAATCTTGATAATACCAATCCAAATTTTGCGTTTGATGGAAATGTCACCAATCTCCGAAGTTTTATTATTGAGACTTATTGAAATCCTATAACCACTTTATTAAAATCTTCATAAGCATAATCCTTACTATAGTATCAAGTGTTTGGGAAATTTTATCCGTGAGGGATATCCACAATAACTATGAAATATTCCCTTTTAGGTATGATATTTTCAATGTCTCCAAATCACCTAGTAATACTTGATATTGGACACTATCAAGCCCATTGGAAATGTACTGAGTAAGACCAAGATCAAGTTAGAAATTCTAAATAAATTTCTTTCTCTTCCTTTCCAACATAATCTTTGAGTAATTTTGAAAGCATTTAGTACTTCATCTACACAACTATCCAACATCTTTAATGAAATAAAGAAACATATGTACAAGAAATATGATAAAATTAGTTTACATATAAGTAAAATGAATGTATGAAATCGACATACATTTTTGAATGCAAGATAAAAATACTTTAATGTGGCTATAAAACTTGAACCTAGGTAGTTGTGTACAACATCATCCCAACTCTCTTCATTCAAAATTTCAACCATCTATTCTTGTATTCTCATATAAAGCATATGATTGAATAAATAAAGTAAAACATGTTAATATAGTGATATGTACAACAAATGCTACCAGTACCAATATGTTATATTTAGAAGAAAATAATAATAAAAAAAAAAAAAGTAAAAATAGTTCAACAAACTTAATTTTGAAAATTTTAGCACATTTCAACCAAAGATAATTAACCTACGTTCACATGAGATAATTTTTATTTAATAAGTAGGTCATCCTTCACTCATTGCATTGTTCTCCAAACTATGATAGTCATATCATCTGAAAGATTCTTGATTTCAGGAAAAGTCTTACTGCTATTACATATTAAGGGTTTAGAAATTCTAAACTTTTGATTTGTTATGTTAATATTCTCCCACATGATGAAAATGCCATCAATCAAATCCCATATCTCCCCAATTCTAAATTCCAACAATACAATATTATTTATACCTCTAAATACATCAATTACTCTACCACCTTTTGCATTTATTTTTTCCTCAATTTGATTTCCTATTTCCATATAGTATTGCTTTTGAAATCTTTGAGTAACATTTTCCTTATCCCCACCACCTTTTTCTTCAAATTCACTATGAATAAATGTGACACTATGGATGAAGTCATAGAAATAATCATATACTCATTAATGTATTATGGTACTATGCCGATACCCTTGCTTATGTATCTCTTACACTTGTACAAATGATATATTTCATCGTTTCAAACCCAGGTTATTGGGATATTCCTGCATCAATTGTCACCTAGTGTCTACATAATGGTTCCCCCAATTACATAATACTTGTAGTCAAAACATCATGATTTATCAAATTCCTTTTTGTTAGGAACTTCAATTACATCGACAAAGAACATATAAGCAACCAAATGTGCAAATGGATTGTACATAATCAATTATTTCAAGTTATGCACATGCAGGTGGTGTGGCTTTGTATTTGATACTTATATTATCATTCATTCGGCTTATAAAATTATCTCGCATTAAACTGAAATATATGATCGCCATCAACCAAGTTGTCCTTCATGAATTAATTTTGAATGGAATTTTGTTTAGTGTTAATAATCCCATCCTCTCAATCAACATTTGATGTTATGATTTACTTGCTAGCTTCATAACTTTCACTATGAAATTCATGTTGAAAATGAAACTAGTATCAACCTTCATATTTTTCTCTACATCATGACATGATGTAATCTGTACGTATTAATTAAAAAAATGGTGTAAAACTCAAAGAAAATTAATTTTATAAGTATGGGCTTCATGTTCACTTGATTATGTTTATAGGTCAAAGAACCCAGTGAATGGTTCTAGAGTTTACTCATGAGCCATTGTAATTGTCATTATGTTATATACCCTTCTTGGGATTATTATGTTAGAAAGAAAATTTATTTCATGTAAAATGGACAGATTTCTCTCCTCCAACAAGTCAACCTGTCCTTCAGTTAAGTTGACCTCATTTAGGGGATTCGACCACATCAGAAGACGATATAAGTAGTTCATTTGACCTATTGTGGAATTCATCCAAGAATTATTAGATTTGAAATCCCAAGGAGTGTGAAGGAATGAGAACGAAAGAGAAAATGCTTAAAGAAGGAAGGAAAATCATAACAAAGGAAAAAGAAGCCTTAATGAAGAAACAAAGACTCCTTTCCTATAATTTTAGCTCACACATGCAAAAACAATTATGTTTTAAGAGGGAAAAAATTATAGGTCTTGAGTTGAGGCCAAAATTCTAATGTGAGAGGGCCAAAATATATGATTGAAGCGTGATTGAAGAGGGTTTACTTTTGTTTACTATAAGCAGGCTTTTGTCATCTTGAAAGGACTTTGTTAGGAGGATGACTTGGTGGTTTGGAGAAGGCATTGTCTTGGTAAAAGGGTCTTGGTTGTCACATTTGATTTGCTTCTTGAAGAAGAGAAGAGAATTTTTTGGTTTTCCCCTCTATAAGGGGATTTTCCTTAGTTGAGAGCCTACATACTATGTCACTTGTTGTCTTCATCTTCATGCTTTTTGTTTTGATAGTTGCTTGGTGATAAGAAGATAACATAAGACATAATAGAAGCTAATAGGAAATCATACATCACAAGTAATTATTTGGATCAAAAAATCGTTTTGTCTTTCTAATTTTCTAACATGGTTTTACACCGAAGGTAAATAAAGGAGAAAAGGCAGCTCAAAAATCACATAATAAGGATTAAAAAAAAATAAAATTAAGAAAGAAGAAGAAGAATTTTTGGACTCTTGAAGTGTTTACGAAAGGAAGAAAGTATTGGAAGTTTTGAAGCAACTCTCAAGACCTCCCTTGAAAATGGTTTTGGTATAGTAAGAAATATTTTGGAAGATCAATACAAGACATCATCAAAAGGGAAATTACCAAATATATCCATGGCATCATCAATGAAATATGAAAATAAACTTCGAAGAGCTTCTATCTTTGGAGCCTCAAAAATAAGGATGGACCTCATCCTTGAAAGAAATAAAGTATTGGACTTAGTACAAGGAAAACTAAAAGAGTGTACTAATGTCATTGGAAAGGAGAAGTTAAAGGAAAATGAAATTATAGTTATGTTGACAATGTTGGACCCACCAACAAAGTGGATCTCCCTGATGTGAAGTCCTAACTAGACCTAACACCGTTTCATGTAGGAGTCCCATCTAGTATGAAGGCCCGATTTCCATATACTTAGGGATTTTCCTTGGCTCTACCTGTTATCACATGAGAGTGTTATGCTGGTATCTTCAAGAAGCAAGGTATGTGTGCCTGGTGAGTGCATAATGTAACTGTTTTAAGGTTCTCTTAATACAAAGAGGGATAGTAAAGTGAGCCTCTAAGTGAGAGGCAATACTAACACTCAGGAAGAGACACATGTGAACCATAAATTTATGTCCAACACCTAACGAAATCATCCACAATGGATGGGGCAGTCATTAATACCGAGGTGAAGGGGATAACACATACAGCACCTAGTGGAGTAGTCAACACATATGTGATGGTCCTTATAAACATAAAACAAATATTATCTATCGAGGATCTTGCAAAGTAGTCCACAATGATGTGACATTGATGATATCCAATACACAAAAGTGGTATGTCCAGTATCTCGCAGAGTAGTCCACAACGATGAGACAATGGTGATAAGAAATGCAATGTATCGTCAACAATATACATACTAACATAATGAAAGTAGTTCAACTATCTTAGTATAGGTTAATAAAACATGCATTAAAAATGTTTATAGAGTAGTTTTACAAACATCTACAAAACATTTGTGAAAATGTGTTGGCCTTAATATGATTCAGAATTAAGCAAAAGTCCCAAGACACATTTTTACACCATACATCATTAGTCTTAGTAGTGGGACATTGGAGCCGGTCCTTGCTCCTCAAAGAACAAAATATAGACTCTAAAGGATATGTGGGAGGAGCCAAGGTGAAATGTCCTTTCTCATATAATGGGAGGGGTATATATAGCCAAGGGTGATGCTTGACCCTTGTGACTATTGGACTACCCTCATCACTATTCAACTTCCCATGAGTTTTCAACTAACGTTATTGTTCCACTTCTATCTGCATCCATTTGACTTCAATTTACATTACATTTAGTTACAAGGGATATGGACCATAATGGTTATGTGGCCAAGATAGCTCATGACACAACTCGACATGACACTACATATAGGTAGTGGTTGATTGTGGTGTCCACATCAAGTTGGTATTCTACTGAGTGATATATGTAATCTTGGTGTGCTTTGTCTTCTACTCTGTATGGCATAGTGTTGTAGGGTCTTTGATGGTCTTGTTCTTTCACAATGTTTCAATGCATGTGTTGCTTTCATTTATTTCTAGATAAGCTTGGTACATCTGTCTAGCTATAGGTTAGTCTTCTAGCATGTGAACTCCTTCTTTATCCTGTACGTCATCTCGGCATGACCTATCAATGTACTTATTCCCACAATTCAATCATAATAGAATGGAATCAAATCCAAAACCTCCTACTCTAGCATGATGCATTGTTCTCGTGTTTCGGGTGACATTGGTGGAGGAAAAATCACTGGGACAATGTAGAGCACAACTCAAGCTGGAATGAGGAATTACGGGAGTACATCTTGCACTGTCGAGAAAAAATGTGTAGTGACCACTAGAAGGCAGAATTGTATAGTGAGGGACACCAGTGCCAACTGCAAGATGGGACCCTGAGGGGGCAACTTCTGCATAATTTGTGGAGGGAAGGAAAGACAGGGCTACAAGGGAGCTTATGGGCAGTTCTGTGTACTTTTCAAGAGCAAGGGATGGCTGGGCTGTGAGGGACTTGTTGAGCATGACTATGTAGTTTTGGAGAACCATGTAAGACAGGCTACAGGGGGACTACTGGACATGTTTGCATAATTTATGAAAGTAGTGGATAGTAAGGTAGTAGGGGGTCAGCTAGACATGTCTCCATAGTTTTTCAAAGAAGTGTAGAGAAAGGTACTAGGGGATCAACTAGGCATGTTTATGCATTTTATGAAAGTAGTGCAAGAGAAGGAAACATAGGGCCTTCTGGGCATGTCTGCATAGCTTCTTAAGGTAGTGTAAACCAAGGTAGCAGAGGACCAGTTGTGCATGTCTTCATAGTTTTTGAAGGTAGTGCAGAGCAGGGTAGCACAAGATTAGTTGGGTTGTTCTACGCAATTTTTGAGAACAGTGCAAATCTAGGTCTTAGGGTAGTGAAGACTTCTAGCATACAAAAGGAGGCTTGATGACTGTACTTTAGAAATATGTAGTTCAATTTGGACATCGAGGCAGTTTCTGCATAGTTCAAAGAGTTAGATAAGTTCCTCACCTCTCGAATTATGTAGTGCACCTGTCTTGGAGGACAATCTCAAGCACTGTGTAGTTCTGGGAAAAAGATCAGGGTCACTGAGGGCTGAGACTGTGTAATGCAGCTCAGCCAGGGTCCAGTGGGAGAGGGGTGATCAACTTGACAAATTTTAAAGGAAATGGCTAAGTGTTGTAAGTAAACTTGTGCAAAATTGACATTGTGATCACACACTTAGCATACTTCGACAACGTTACACCACACAAAACTAGTACAATAAGAGAAAATACGCCCTCAGTGAGACTGTATTAAAGGTGAGAGTGAAAATCATGACACTTGATATACCATAGGATGACCATGAAGACACTTGCATGACCGTGCTTAAAATAAATTCTGTGAGTACAACGAGTGTTTATAAAGAGATAACCCAAACAGACAAAGACAAACCTTCAAAGTCACTAGAACAAGATCATAAGCATGGGAAAGAAATCAATATGCCAAAAGATGACCATTGGTCAATCAAGGAAAAGGATGAAAAGACTTCGCAAGAGCTCATGGGGTGAGCTCGAGTGTCTGAAACCATCAAAGGAAGAAACAAGGAAGGCTCTGAAATTTGGATGTAAGCCAAGAAATTGGTGGGTGTTTCAGCCAATAAAACACTTGGTGAAACACTTGTTGAATACTGACTTCTCCTTTTTTGTTCGTTTATAGTGCGGGGCCTTGGGCTTTCAAGGAGTATTGATTCATTGTGTATATCATTTTAGCTTCCCAACGTACCCCATGTGAAATCATGGTTGACTTTGTACTAACTCAGATGGAAACAACATAAAATCCAACCATATCATAGTGTTTCAAATTAGGAAGGGTAATTTGGCTCACGAGCTTAAGATTTTCAGAGTATAGGTGTTCATCTGTAGTGTTGTTCCACTGCGAGCAGGCCTAGATAGTACCCTAATGTAGTCACATAGAGACAAAAGCATTTCTCCATCGCTAGTGAGTCTGGACATTCACCTAGTGCAGTTTCTTGCCTCATCTCTCTGTGTAGGAAGCGTTTCTCTTCTTTCACCTTTCTTATTTTTTTGAAAGAGAACTATGTATAGGAAATTATTTATTTTTGGGGAGGAAGATGGATTTTAACTTATTGAGTGAAAGAGAGGGTGTTCCTTCAGAGAAGAATATAAATACATATGATTCAGGTTTTCTAATTGATATTTACCCTTCTTTGTTTCTACTAGTTGGATAAGCTTGAACACATCATAGCAGAAAATTGAGTATAGTCATGAGGTTTCCAAGAGTGGACATGGGTTCATGGTTTGACCAAAACTTTCCTTACAGATGGATCATATTTTCCAGCAATACTTCATTGGCTAGAAGTTGCAACCAAGCACAAGGAAGATGGACGTAGGAATGGCCAAGCATTGTAGTGTGACAAGACTCTTTGATCTTCAGAGACATACCCATTTAGAAACTAGAATATAGTGTAGGCACAACACTTATTCACTTAGTACAAAAAAATAGAAAAATGAACACGAAAGGAAAAACAAGACAAGAGGAAAGGCATACATGACAAGGAAACAAGAGTAGAAGGCAATAAAGAAAATTGACTAAATAAAAAGGATGTAAAATAAGACAACCATGAAAGACTACAAGTGCAAGATAAGTGCAAGGAAGGGAAAACTGAGATACAACTAATCCTACTCTTATCCTAACAAATAAATATTCAGGCTTACATGAAATTAAATTTCCATTGAAGCCACTATAATTACTCACGACATGCATCCATAAGGATACAAATTATTAAAACAGATAAAAGTAGTGTGCAACAGAAAATATAAAAACTTGAACAAGTTGCACATGAAAAGGTATGTCTAGCTTCTGGGCAAAAATATGTGTCACAACCACCCAATTCACATTGATAATTTTCTTATGGATATCGTTTCTAAAAACATCTAAAACAATTCTTGCGAATGTGTCCCTCTTTGCACCGAGCTCCTTAGTGATCCAGGTGGATGTTGGTAGCCACCCACCTATCCCACTTGGACCCCCACAACTGTCTCTTTCAGTTTTTTAGTTTCCTTAACTTTAGCACAATTTACTATTGTCTTTTTTTTCATATTCCTCAGAGAGATATTTCGAATGGGATATCATGCACATCAAATAGAGATAATATGACCAAGTCGTAGCCGCGGGAAGTTGGCTATCCAACTCACCCCAACAAGGCCCATAAACTCTTGGTGTTACATCTCCTCAGGTTAGGTTTTTGGTTGTTTAGGGTTTTCTCTTATTGTTCAATAATGAAAATGCCTTTGAGCCTTATTGTAAGATAGTTCAGAGGCATGTAGCTGCCACATCTCTTCTCAGAGATGAGCTACCATTGCGCTAGCTGGTTTATTGCCATTTCTCTTTGTAAGCATATTTAAGTATCTTACATTAATGAAATGAAGTATTCTTTCCAATGCATCATTGTGTTTATGGCTATCTTTGTAATTTGTTGCATTCTTATTTAAATCTAGATCACTTGGTAAGCACGAGGAAGGATTGAAACTTGTTTCTTGTAACATGGCTTGCCAAGTACAATTTTTCCAGTCATTTAGCGATTGGATCATAAAATTTGTGATGGGAATTTTGAAAGCCTCATGATCTTTGAAAAGACAAATTTTTGATTTGATAGATGGTATCACAATGGGAATATATGGAGTGAAGATCGATCCAATCATTCTCAGTAGTCATGCTAAGATAGTGAGGAATTTCCATAACCATCAGTAAAAGATGAAGTGCCTCACTTGCTTCACAAAATTCTAAAGATAAATATGGTAAAAAATTAATATTAGAGTGCGAGAGGCAACTGTCATCACATGTGATCATGGGAAAATGATATGTTGAATGACAATCATCCAAGGTAGAGAAATGATCAGATGAGCTAGTCGACAAATCATATCCCTAGTTTCAAATTCACAAAGAAAAATTCATTTTTACAATCTTGCAAATACTCTAAATAATGGTGTTACACTGAAATTTGTCACCATGACTATCTGCAGTTAATATGGCTCCATCAATAGTCATATTATCCTCCTTGTCAAAGCCTCATACCTCTGCTCTTCATGTCAAACTTCAAAAAGAGAGAAAGTCACTTAAAAACATGTTT
>APFE031293927.1:0-32337 GCA_000404065.3 Pinus taeda
GTTTGAAATCATACAATCTTGATCTTTGTGAGCATTGTATATATGGTAGACAAAGAAGGGTTTCATTCCTTAGAAATGGTCATGGCAGAAAGAAAAATTTGTTACAATTGATACACTCAAATGTGTTTAGGTTTGTTAACATAAAATCATTAGGAGGAGCATCATATTTTTGTACATTTATAGATGATGCATCCAAGAAGGTTTGGGCCTACCCTATGAAAAGTAAAAGTGAAGTATTTGAAATATTTCAAAAATTCCATGTTGTTTTTTAAAGAGAAACTAACAAGTTGCTCAAGTGTTTGAGAACAAATAATGGTGGAGAATATTGCTAAAAAGAATTCAAGGAATATTGTAACGGGTTTGGCTTAAAGCATGAGAAGACTATGTTTGGTACTCCTCAACGGAATGGTGTCGCAGGAATGATGAATCTTACCATTATGGAGAAAGTGAGGAGTATGTTGTCCAATTCTGGGTTGGAGAAGCATTTTTGGGCAAAAGTTGTAAGGACAACTTGCTACCTTATAAATCAATCTCCAATATTAGCCTCGGATGGTGGCATCCCTGAAGAAGTTTGGACTCGTAAGAAGTTGAATTATTATCATTTGAAAATCTTTGGATGTGAAGCATTTGTACATATTCCCAAAGAAAATAGAACTAAGCTAGATGATAAATCTATGAAAAACATTTATCTCGAATACGTGGATGCAGAATTTGGTTATCATCTATGGGATTTAATCAAACATAAAATTATTAGAAGCAGGGATAGTATATTTAATGAGTTATAAATGTTTAAGAGGAATGTAGGTGAGTTGGAGGTCAAGAAATTTATTGACATGTTTGAAGAGCAGTAAGAGAACATCCCACCAATGTAAGAAAATAGACAACAAATTCAAGAGAAGGAAGGGTAACAAGTTGAAAATCATGAACACCAAGAAGAAGGAATCTTGCAGGAACCTTTACAAGAGATTCAACATGATAATGCACCACCACAGTTGGTTCGTAGATCTTCTAGGTCTCATAAGCCTTCACAAAGGTATCCTCCTTCAAACTATATACTATTGACTGATGAAGGTGAGCCTGATTGTTTTCAAAAACCTAGTAAAGTTGAGCACAATAAAGAATGGAAGAAAGCAATGGAGGAAGAAATGAACTCTTCACTGGAAAATAAAACTTGGAAGTTGGTAAATATTCCAAAAGGTAGAAAGGCTCTATAAAACAAATGGGTTTACAGGATTAAGCATGAAAGTGACGAAAAGAAGGAGAGGTATAAGGAAGGCCGATGGTGAAAGTATTTTCCCAAAACGAAGGTATTGACTTCACTAAGATTTTCTTACTTTTTTTCAAAATGACATTCATTAGAGTCATTCTTGGTATTGTTGTTGCTTTAGACTTAGAATACGAACAATTAGATGTAAAAACTACTTCCCTTCATGGTGAATTAGAGGAAGAAATTTATATGAAGCAACTAGAAGGCTTCATAGAAAAAGGTAAAGAAGATATTGTTTACAGGCTGAAGAAGAGTCTCTATGGGTTGAAATAGGCACATCGATAATGGTACAAGAAATTTGATTCATTCATGTTAGAACATGGTTTTCACATGTTCGAAGTTGACCATTGTTTCTATATCAAGAGGTATGATCAAGGAAAGTATATCATATTACTGTTATATGTGGATGACATGTTGATTGTTGGGCATGATAAAAATATGATAAATAGGTTGAAGAAAGATTTCAGCAAATTTGCATTGAAGGATTTGTACCCAACACAACAGATATTGGGTATGAGGATCACACGTGACAGGAAAACTAAAGGTTGTGTTTCTCACAAGAAAAATATATTAAGAAGGTGCTTGACAAGTTTAATATGAAGGATGCCAAGCCAATTGGTACACCCCTTGCAACCCACTTCACGCTGAGTACTAAGTTATATCCTAGTGATGATAAGGAGAAGGAAGAGATGAGAAAGACCCCTTATTCTTCAACAGTTTGCAGCTTGATGTATGCCATGGTATGTACATGATTAGACATTGCATATTCAGTGGGAGTAGTGAGCAGGGTCCTTTGCCAGTCTTGGCAAACAACATTGGCATGCAGTAAAATGGATTTTGAGGTATCTCAAGGGAACTAGTCATTATTGTTTATGTTTTGGTCATAATGAGACTGGGCTTGAAGGATTTACAGATGCAGAGATGGCTGGAGATATGGACACCAGAAAGTCCACTACAGGTTATTTGTACACATTTGCAAGGGCAACTACATCTTGGGTGTTAAGGATACAACGAATAGTAGCTCTCTCTACAACCGAGGCAGAGTACATAGTTGCAACAGAGGGTTGTAAAGAGATGTTGTGGATGCACCAATTCCTAGGAGAGATATGAATAAAGAAAGACAAGTATGTGTTATATTTTGATAGTCAGAGTGCCATTCACTTGGTGAGAAACCAAACATTTCACTCAAAAGCCAAGCACATTGACTTAAGTTACCATTAGATCCGCCCTGTGTTGGAGGAAGGACAATTATCCTTGGAAAAGATCCTACAGATAAGAATGCTGCTGATATGCTCACCAAGATTCTACCAAGACATAAACATGAGTTATGTAGAGGCATGGTAGGACTTGGTGTGACTTGATTCAAGATTCCTCATTTGGCTTCAAGTGGGAGAATGTCATGGCCACACCCACGCCAAACCTACCACATTGCCCAGTGATTTCTAGATTTTCACTATGCAGCCATTTGAATCACATGCAAAAAATTCTAGATCCTCCTTCCTCATATATAAATTTGTATCTTCCTTTGTTTGAGCAATCCAAGCCAAGGCAAGGCCTTCCATGATTAATAAAATTTTGTGTTTTCTATGTCTTGAAATCTCTTATCTTTTGTTGTGTGTTCTTTCTGTTCTCCTCTACTCTCCTCTGAATCTATCACTTGCACCTGCTCTTTCTTGCAGACAGATTCAAATCATCGTTGCCAAATATGCATCCGATCAACTCCCTTCGAGTTCGCCCTCTCTGTAGAATTTTAATAATAAGGCAATGGAGGAGGCCGCATCGCCATCAAGCCTGGATCTGGTTTCAAAAATAGAGTTGTCGAGTCAAAGTCATCAAATATTAGAGAAAGGGGAGTTGGATTTGTGGGAATGTATGTTTGAAGTATCGAATGCAATTATGAAGAGTGCATGAGCATGAGCTTGAATTTGGAGAGAATGACATCGATTGAGGAGATTTTGGCCTTGGAACTTGTTAGTAGTGTTTGGTCGCAACATGAGGAGGAGGAGCACATGAAGATTTTCATAGACCCCACAGTTGTGGAATTTTTGAATAATTGCTTACAAAAATGTGGATTATCCGAAACATCCACATTCTGAAATCTCAATCACTGGCTTGTGGGCCACTGCAGTGTGCTTGAGTTTCAAACTGACGACCTCTTTATTCAGGGCTCAACCGAAGTTGGCCCGGAATCGGGATGATGACTAATCATAAGAATCTCAAACAAATGGATAGGGACAGACAAAGATAACTTTAATGTACTGAGAAAAAAATAATTCAAAATTTAGAGTCTATTCTACTTTACATGATTTTGGACATACATTTATTTCGATTTGCTTTTTTGTCTGCACCTATCCCAAGCAAGGATATTGTTTTTATTTATTTATTTTTCCATTAAATGAAATTGAAAATTGGTTGAGATAATTTACATCATTTATTATTAGTATTTAAATTAAAATATAATTAAAAATAAAATAATATTTGTTATATATTATTAACTTTTAAAAAATTTTAAATGTGAAAATATTCATTTTTATGTGAGAACATATTTCTACATAGATGTCTCATAATATTATATTTTTAAAATAATAAAATTAAGACTTATAAATGACAATACCTTATAATATAATCTCAAGTCTAAGGTTTTAAAAAAATCGAAAAGTTAATTTAACTTATTATTTTTATTTTAAAATTTTATTAATAATATTTTGTCCACGGGTTTGGTAGACGGTGATCAAGTACTCTTTGAAGGAATTCCTTGAGTGAAGTCTCTCTTAAGGGCACTCTTTGATGTGAAGTTCACTGATTCAATTGAATCGGGGTGATAATTGAACATATTGAAGATATTAGTCCTACCAAACTTACAAAATAAATTTTTATTATTAATAATAATTATTAAAAATAATAATATATAAGTTAAACATATATGTTCTAACAAAACATGTAATATGTTTTGCTAAAATATAATGGGCCAATACCATGCTAACAAAAATCCATACTCACGTTCATATGATACATATTCATATGATATTTTTTTTAGTTAATCAATTTAATTAAAATTGTAGAAAGAACATAGCTATTTTTAAGACAAATCTCAAGTTTTGATGTGTGATGGACTATTCTAAATATTATATGGTCTCTACCATCTACCTAATAATATAAATAATTAAATTAAAATTATATAAATATTCCAAAATAAACACGTCTATAGGCCTAATTGTATTTATAGTGACAAATTATAAATACTAATAATGAAAAAAAAAGTCAAACATCAGTTTTCACCTTAATTTCACATCAACTTTATATAAAGATAGAGTAATTGAAAATAAAAAGTTTATAACTTCAGTTAGAATTGCTTTCTACTTTTTAGTATAGGAGTGATGTGTAATTCCTTCACTAACCAATATGAATTTGACAAGTTTCATTTAAATGTAATATTAACATTGCAATATGATATGAAGGAGATGTGAAATTATATATATAATTATATATATTAAAATAATTATATCAACTTTAAATATAGAGAAATAAGTAAATTATTATTAATTATACTTTACATTTTTAAGAAAGATGTGTAATTTATTCATTTTTAATATGCCACATTTATAAAAATAGTAATAATAAGGAGAATTGAATGTGTGTTATAAATACAATATTAAGACATTTATGTTAAGAAATATATATATATATATATATATATATATATATATATAATATATATATATATATATATATAGAGAGAGAGAGAGAGAGAGAAGAGTTGTTATTCTATTGACAGGTGCTTTCTAATTCATTACATGAGGGAGTTTTTTTATTCCTTCAATGCTTCTTATGGATTTGACAAGTAACATTTTTGAAAATTATTAATAACAAAAAAAAAATCAATGTAAATATCTATATATCTATATATAGAGAGAGTGTCTAAGAGAGTGAAAAAAAATTGATTGTTTGGATGGCTCTGTAGCTTTCACACATTATAACTTCCCTTTGGTTTTGTTGTGGAATGGACTTCTCTACTGACATCCCCTAGTAGGCTTCTCAGTTGCAATGAGGTTCATACTTCATTGAAGCCACCTTTCCTCTCGTCAGAACGTCTGATATCTGGTTCATGTTAGCTCTTTGATCCCTCGCGTTGTACTTATTGCTTTTCATCGAGCATGATGGGGGAGGAGCCTCTAGATTATTCTAGAAGCACCCCCCATTCCCCCATATTTCATCCTTAATCAAGCTACGACCTTCCTCATTATGTATTTCCTTCTCCTACTCAAGGCGTCTTTCATGTTGGCTCCTTTCACTCTTCTTTGTTTCTAGAGGAAGCATAAATGATTGCCTCTTTACCTGGTCCCAACTCTTCCTTGTAGGCTCCCATGGCTCCAAACCTTGGTTCGGCTCCATTTGTTTTGTTTATACCCTCCAATTTTCCCTCTTTACCTTCTATGTTTGAAGTGCAAGCCCTTTACCCCACTCCCATATCCAATCAGATTGCACATCCTTCCCCTCATCTAGAGCCTTTATGGTCACGTAGATAATGTATAACGAAGAGAAAACAACCTGCTACATTGGTTGTTGGTAATGGAATCATCTTGAATGTTATTTATTCTTTTATGGGTAAAATACTAATAGGGAAGTTTTGGAGGAAAGAAATTCCTAAGAAAATTTTAAGAGTTGCAATCTAGCAACACTGGTCCCCATGATTAGGTTATTCTCTAGAAGCTTATCTTTTAACTCGAGGTTGGTTGGATTTCCTCTTCAGATCCAAGGATGATGCACAAATGATGTTAGTCATTCCTTGGAATTGGGGTCATGCAAGTTTGTCCATCAAGCTTCGACAGTGGATTTCAACTCTACGAAGGAACCCCTTACATCTCAAAAGGTTTGGGCAATCTTGCGAGGAATCCCTCTTTTTCTGGTTGAAGGACATTCTAGTCGCAACCACAAATAATGATTGGGAATTATGTTTGATTAGAATAAGCATGGAGAACAAAATGTGATAAGCAATCATTGTGGTTACAGATGGAGGTTGATTTCAAATCTAGATTTATGAAGAGAATAAATTGAAATATAGATTTATAACAAAAACACAAGGATACAGTAAAACTTAACTTCTATTTATCAATGGAATTTGTTGAATATGTAAATAATGTGGAATGAAACAAACTTTCTTTAATGGTGGTAGCTTATCTATGAGAAGAGATGTAACAATTATGCACATTCATTATGACAAATTACAATAAGGCTAAAATGATATTTTTAACATAAAGTAGCAATGAGGAAACCCTAAACATCCATAAAACTAATCCTAGGAGATGAAATTCCAAAATGATTATGGCCTTGATGGGGTTAGTTAGCACATCAACTTCTAGGGACAGTAACTTTTGCATATAATCTACATTTGGCATGCTCGATAGCTCGTTTGAAAGATCTAGTCGAGACATACAAATTTAGATTAGGGACAGGCTATGACTATGAAAATCACATGGGCCACTACAACATCAAGAAAAACATTGTTTAGGATCTCAAAGCAACCCCAGAAGTACAAAACCTGAAAAACTGTAGAAATTTTGCCAAGATGGAGAAATGTACTTTGATCCAATGGCATAAGTGGGTGGCCACTGATACAGATATGGATCAATCCTCCACCCTCAGGAATAAATACTCTCCATTTCGTTGAGGGCCATGATTCGAGGCTTTCACTTGGCCATTCTATGGCCTATTTTAAGGGCAAATTCACATTCTTTCTTGAGGCATATCTATATCATTTTGGGAGACCATGGGGACTTCACTAGGGGAGCAATACCATACCATGTGCATTCATATTGGGGGATATATATTGAGGAAAAAAAATGACATAGTATATTAAGCATATAATAGGGAGTAAAGGCTTTTTATATTGACAAGTAAAAAAAAATTGAACTGAAAGTTAATGAAAAAAAAAAGGGTATAAAAAATGTTAATGAAAAAATGGGTTCCTAAAATATCTAGTGAAAATAAGGGTTTTTCAAATTGGGAAGCTCTATTGGGTTCGTATTGGTAGGGGGTTAAATAATGTAACTTTTAGAGGAATTTTTCAATATTTAGTCAAATTAAGGATATTATTTAGTATCCCAAGAATGGACGTGATATGTCAGAGCTTCATTGAGTTAAGCCCTTGTGTGGGAGATACTCTTAAGGCATATTTGTGCCATCTCTTGTGGCTTATCTGAATTCTTTTTGAAGCATATTCAAGCCTGGAATTTTCACTATTTAGGAATCCATTCTAAGGTAGATCCAAAGGTGTATTGTGGAAAATATCGGAGTATCTAAGGCAACAATCTGAAGTAGTTTTAGTCCCTAGCCTGGTGCACTTCCATGATTTGATCTAAGCATTTTTGAAGGCTTAATTGAGGGAGGATTGGAAGTCTATATTCTATTGTTATAATACCATGCTTGAAATTTATTTAAGTTTTTATTGAAGGTATGACTTTTTTGACTTGATCAACGGAGAAGATTGTCTTGTTCAGTGGCTACATGAAGGTATGAGTTTCCTTGACACATTCTAGTGCTAGAATTGTGAAGCAGTTTTGAATGATCCTCTCAGTGATACTTTGACAAATTGGACAAATATTTTTAGCCACGATTTGAATATGCATTGACAGAGATAGTAGTACTATTGTAATTGGGTCATTGTCCCAGGAAGGGAAGCTTAAAGAGTCCGTTTTCTTCTTTTATATTTTATTCTATAGGGTGGAAAGATGGTGTTAGGGAAGGAAGTTGCAGCTTCCTTTTGGAGTTAGTTACCTCCTTTTAGTGGATGCTGGTAAACTAGGGTTGTAGCTCCTTATAGTAGTGGTTGGTAAATATCTTGGGGTTGTATCCCTTCGAGTTGTAGTTGGTAAACTGGAAGTTGTAGCTTCCCTTGTAATATAAATATATTGTTCATATATATATTGTGTTCCTTTGATGTGATCTTATTGTTTAATGGTTTTAATACTAAATTGTAAGAAAAGTGAAATACTAATACCACACCCCCCCCTCAGTATTTCCAACATAGTTTTCTAAACTTTAAAATAAATTTCCATCCTTAAAATTTTCCTTGAAAAAACTCTCTGACTTTCCCCCTATAAACCACTTTGGTTGGCCTAACCTCCTCAACACTATATACCCTACCTTATTGCTACCACCCAAACGTTCTAATTCGACATGGCACAACCTAAAACCTCCATGTCATCTTTCCTATCCACATCACTAGTATGGGACTGCATTATATTTTTAATCTTTTCCATTTATTCAATAATCAATAATATAATAATAATAATAATAATCAGGTCACATCCAATCCAAGACATCAAATTGGTGTATGATACCCCTTTGTTTGTGTTGATTGCAGGACAAGGGACCCAACTCCACGTAACAATTTGAACACTAGTTTATGGAGGTGTACATACTCTTCACAACCTTTGAATTAGACCCCTCTCTCTCTTCTTCTCTTATTTATATATATATATATATATATATATATATATATATATATATATATATATATATATATATATATATATATATATATATATATATTCATCTAGAATTGGGGATTTTTCCAATTTTAGGAATTGTGCAAATTATTATGCAAGACAAACTTATAATTTATTTAGTTTCCTTATGATGCTTTCATGCCAACATATTATTTCTATTTTTACATCACAAGGGAAATTTCAAACCCATGAATTTCTTAGCTCACTAGACAAATTCACTAGAAATTTTATTAAACATATGACCTATAACTTGTAATTTTCTTCCTTTGTAAGTTAATTTCTTGGCTATGCATCCATAATGTTGTAATATTGCACCTCTGGATTCTATCCCATAGAAATATAATGTCATAACCTTGTCCTAATGCCACATTATAACATATCCAAGCATCATTATACATTATTGGGACAATGGGAAACTTTAGAATTCATTCCTTTCACTCAATGCTTTTCTCCAATGCCTTTTTGTCTCACACCTTAACCTTCTAACTAGGTTGAGATTCATATTATGTATCAATGATGCCATAATTTTCCTCACTATTTTGTTATATGCATCCAAGTGAAAATTGTGTGGGCTTATGCATACAGTAAAATAACAACCAGTTCATAACACATATAACTTTAATCCCACATTTACATAAATAAAACATAAACACTAATCTTATGGGACCAAATCACTAATAGGTCATAGATGAAGGATGTTCTAGCTAACCATGTTCTCTATTGCACATAATATTTATACAATCAACCTCCCACAAGATGAAGCTATGAGTCCACAATGACAAAGTCTTCCTATGGCTAGCTCCAATCCTCTCAAACATCCCAATTTTTTGGCTACCATGGATTGTTAACTCTTATAACTATCTCAATTCCACTAGTTATCTTTCCTCTTAGCTTACATAACCCAATAAATGAGATCTAATTTTCTATATTTTAGTCCCTTTGGCTATCCTAATTCTCTTCTAGGCTCCAATATAGATTAGATAAGAGATCCCTATTCTAGATATTTTAGGGATTTTTAGGTGTCACTATTCTTCTTAATGTCAATAAATCCCTTCATGCAAGGTTATAATTCTCTCTATGGATTCCTTTCCTATATTTTCCTTACAATAGTGGAAGCTTAGCTCCCAGACAAGGCTTTCCTTAAAATCATAGGTAAAATGATTGCACAAATAACCAAAAAACATTAATTATAATTACATGCTCAAAACTCACCACATGGTGTTGGGAATTGGATATTCTAACTCCTCCAGTGTGTTTCGCGACATGTGTTTAACCACCTCTTGAAGATCCGTTAACTCCGGTTATGCATCTATTTACTGACACCTCTGAGTTTTGGTATATTGGCAATCACGATTCCAACAAGTGGTATCCAAGCCAAAGGTCCTGAGTTTGAAACACCCCAAGCTCGCACTCGGGAAAACTTTGTTGGGTATTATATAATTAAGCACTCCCGGAGTGTTTCATGACTTGTTCTTAACTGTCTCTCAAAGATCCATTAACTTTGGTGATGCACTTATTTACTAACACCCACGAGTTTTAGTGTAATGACAATCATGAGTCTAACAAATTGCTCCTTGAAATTCCATGTATCTCACTTTTCCCACTAATTCTAAGGTCATCATGACTTAGGATAACATAAGAAAAATAATTTAGGTTAGGAATAGAATAATATTATTTGGTATTCACTCCTTTGAGCCCCATAAGTCTCCTTTCACTACTTTCTTGTGGAATCATATCCTCCCATGTTTTTCATTCTCCTTTCTTTGTAGCTTGTGGCGCATATTATTATTATCCAATATAGATTATATATTTCATTGTTCTGTTCTTGGAATTTCATCATTCATACATTTACATTTCTATTATGGGGATCCAACTAGGTGTATTACTCAAAGGATTTGAAGGAGAGGTGTTAGCAATCACCTCCACTCATAATTTGTATTGTAGATGAGCTCATGGTGAGGAATTCTGTTGATTTCAAGTTTAAAATAGGGTGCATGTTTTTGATCTAAAATTCCAGGATTTTCTTCATATTGAGACTATTACATGAAAGAGAAAAGTGCTAAGGCATCCATTTTTTTTTTTACAATATTTACCCAATGACTAAGTAAGAGTTAAGATGTCGTGTCTTGACCATAGACAAAGTGAAAACTCCCTGGGGCCACCTACTCCTTGAGCCTAATCAATTCAAGCTAAGCATGTCATTTTAGGGAATCAAACATAGATGGTGAGGGATTTAACAACCTATCTCAACCACTCTGTCTACCCTTACTTAACCCAAGGCATCCTTTGGGGGATAATATCCTCTCTACTTTAGGCCTCAAGCTAGCTCTTAGGCTAGAGGAGGTATCCCTCAACCTATCACAAAGATTAATTGCTATGGTGACCTCTGAGAAAACTTCTTAACCTCCACAAAATATTCTTGGTAGTATTCACATATCAAAGGTTGAGATTTATCTCAAAAATAATTATGCCTTCTCTGTCTTTTTAATTAAATGAATTAATTAAAAAAAATGCCATACTAACATGAACTATGGATTCTTGGTCATGTATTATTAAGAAACCATGAAATTGTCATAGAACATATTTATAGGTTAATAATTTCTATCATAAAGTGAACATATAAAATATCTATGGTTAAGAATCTTGTTATATATATATATATATATATACATATATATATATATATATATATATTGCCAACCACAATGAACATTTCTTCATTCCGCAATGTTCAATGACATAATGTTACTAGTCTATTTATAATGTTTCAATTGGCATAAAAAAATGGTTTCCAAGTTTATTCATGCTAAAACACCTTGTCCCATTGTTTCAAAATAGGTATAAGCAACTCAAGAAATATCATAATCCATGACTGCATGCACTAATGAAAAAATGTCTAAAATTTTAAACTAAAATAGGACAATGAAAATTTGATTCCTCTATAAAAGAATAAAAATTTCATTCCCTTTTGTTGCCTCCTTTTCCATATGAGAAACTTAGTTGACATTGCTTTTCTTTATACACAACATTCCTTTAGGGGTACCTTTTTCCATGGTGGAGGCATTTGAAGTAGTCCTCACGAAAGGGGGCACAATCTTTGGGATCTCTACAACGAGAAAAACATTCCCTAAAATCCAACTAGAAGTCATAGCATCTACCTTTGGCACTAGTTATGCCCCACTGTAAAGCAATTTCTATCTACCTTGTCAGATTGAAATGAGTCCAATATTCTTCTCCTTTATTTGGAAATGAGGTATGGGGTTGTTGTATATCTAGAGAATATTTGAGGAAAATTGAATTGATCCGAAAACAATTTATTACCTACAACCTCAAGATTAATGGAAATACTCCCTACCCTATCCTCTTGTTTGAAGCAAGCCTTTCCCCAATGGAAAGCATGATTATGTTTAGCTATCTAATGTATAAGAAGACGCTTTACAACATGGAAGCTGAGAGGTTACCCAAAATTTCTACTAACTCTAGCCAAAACCCCCACCTCCAACTTAAGCGAGGTTGGCATAAGGATGCCCAATCTTGGCTCAACCATTAGGGGATAAAGTAGGAGATCATCTTGGAGAATAAGTATAATATTAAAAATGCTATTACTTCCAAGTTTAAGGATAATTTGTGGGATGATAAGGAGTTAGACGAAAAAATGAAGATAAGGTATTATAAGGAGGTGATCAATGCCAACCTTGCTAACTAGTGCTATCTTTCTGTGAGTGCTAAGAAGAAAATGAACATTGTGAAGATAAGAACTAATTCTTATGAGCTTCGAAGTGAAACCAGGTGTTGGTTAATTCTCAAAACACATTGGGACAAAAATGTATATCACCTTTGCAATACTAAGAGAATTGAAGATGAAAAACATTTTCTCTTGGATTTCTCTACTCTTACTTACATTTGATTCCATTTTCAAAATATTTGCCACACTATCGACCATTTTGACTTGTTAAATCAACAAAACTATAATGATATATGAACATTTCTCTCTAGTATGGTTTAATAGACCATATTGGTCTTAGTGGATAATAATAATAATAACAATAATAATAATGATATTATTATTATAATTTAGTAAATTTTAAAATTTTTTTAAAGCTTGGTAAGTTACAATGCATCATGAGTTATACATTTATTTTTTTGGATTTTTAGTTTGTTCAACTTTTTGGTGGACACTCCATTTTCTAGTTCTAATGATGGATGGAGTGTCCACCCAAAACCTTTGGACGGAATAAAAATTCTTTCACAATTTCATTTGAAAATCTTCCACAATTTTTTCTTTTATGAAAATAAAAAAAATAAAATAAATTATATATTTAAAATTTGATAAATAAAATTATAAATAACTTAATAATTTAAAACTTTTAAATATAAATTAATTATTCTCTTGGTGTATGGTGTAATAAAAATATTATTTTAAATTCTCACAAAAATTTATAAGAAAAAATTTAATATAAAAGTGATAAATCAAAATATAATATTGACGCAAATATGTGTGTTTATTTTGGAATAGGGTTTCTATAATTTTAATTTAATTATGAATAATTATTAGGTGGATGGTAGGAGGGTTAAGATTTATCTCGAAAATAGCTATGCCATTTTTGTCCTTTTAATTAAATTGATTAATCAAAAAAGTGTCATATAAACAATGGTCATATGAAGTGACCTATGGTTTTTTGGACATGTGGTATTGATAAGTCATGGCTGCGTGGTTGCAAAGTCTATTTGCAGATTAAGAATTTCCATGATAAAATGGAGATAAATCTTGTTTCATATTTTTATTTTCAATATATATATATTTAAATTATATAGCATTCTTTTTGTAATTAATAATAATAATAATATAATTAAAATAAGTTATATTTAGTAAATTTTATGATTTTTTAAATTTCAAAAATACAAAATATATTATTAAATATTGTTTTGAATGATATTTATCTATATTTACGATTATTTAATTAACTATATATATAAAAAATGTATTCTCATAACTTATAATACACAGTACAAATTTATTAAAAATATCATCATTGATTTAAAAAACATCCCTTAGATTTTTTAACCAAGCTTGAATGAAAGAGACAGTGTCCATAATTTAAATTTCACTGCCTGATTAAACATGAAAATCTCGTGATCGATTATATTATTATCATATTTTTTTTATAGAGTTACTGGAGCTTCGTACATTCCTAGCGATTGCGTGGCTGTCTAATCATAACACACCAAATCTTTTTACATCAAAAATCAAAATCCACGGCATCTTCAGGCCCTTCCCAAACGAGTAAAGACCACACTTAGTCATGGCAGATCTTCCGCAGAACGTAGAGACACGCGCTTCAGTGTTTCGCTCCATCGCCTATATATATGTATTCGCTTCCATATCATAATTCCACCCATCGCCAGGCATTTAACTCCCATTTTGAACCCTGCCACTACAGAGCATCTTGTGTGCCGCTTAATATGGAGAAATTCTCTCCACAGGAGGATGACCATGCCCATTCTCCAGAAGAAGAAGTTCGCGGGCAAAAGTGCCGCCAATTTAAGGGAATCCGATTGCGAAAGTGGGGGAGCTGGGTAGCAGAAATTCGAATGCCCAAATCTCGAGAGAAGTTATGGCTGGGGTCATACAAAAAGCCCGAGCAGGCCGCCCGCGCCTACGACGCGGCAGTTTATTGTCTGAGAGGGCCGAACGCCAAATTCAATTTACCCAATTCTCTACCCGACATTCCGTCTGCGTCTTCTCTTTCCCGCCGGCAGATTCAACTCGCTGCTGCCAAATATGCGTTGGATCAATTCCATTCGAGTGCGCCCCCTCTGCAGAATTTTAATACTAAGGCCATGGACGAGGCCGCATCGCCGTCAAGACCGGATCCGGTATCAGAAACTGAGTTGTCAAGCGATAGTCATCAAATATCAGAGGAAGGGCAGTTGGATTTGTGGGAAAGTCCGATTGAGGTATCAGGCGGCAATTATGAAGGTCGCATGAACCTGAATTTGGAGAGAATGCCATCGATTGAGGAGGTCTCGGCCTTGGAAATTATTTACAGTATTTGTCAGCAGCATGAGGAGGAGGAACACATAAACCTTTTCCTCGACCCCACAGAGTTGTGGAATTTTTGAGTAATTGCTTACAGAACTGGAATATCCGCGTTCTGAAATCTCAGCTCGTATGCCGCTGCAGTGAGGGGAGTTTTGAACTATCGACCTCTTTATTGAGGGTCCATGCCGCACGTATTGCGGAGTTGGCTAGGTCTGGGATACCGCTGCAGTGAGGGGCGAGTTTCGAACTAATGACCTCTTTATTGAGGGTCCATGCCGCACGTATTGCGGAGTTGGCTAGGTCTCGGATAGGCATCGGAATGGTTGATGGAGGGCATCCTGTATTTTAAAAAATATCTGATTTGAGTATTATTTACCAAGTTGTTTTTAGTGTGATTTTTTGGAAGTTTTTCAGATGAGTTTTTCCGATTTAATTTTTCTAAAATCTGGCAGGAATTTATTGAAATCACAAATTTGATGGGTAACTCTGAACAATCAAACTGTTTTAGTGGTTTTTTATGGCGTTGAATCCATATATAGTCAAAAAACTAGCTTAAATACCACAAATCAAGATTTCACCTCAAATTCTTCCCACGGATTTGGGCACCGGAAAGTTGAATCCATATATAGAATCAAAAAATTAGTTTAAATACCAAAAATCAAGATTTCACCTCAAATTCTTCCAACGGATTCGGGCACGGGAAAGTCCAAAAAATCGCACTATATACAACTCCTTATTCTACGCCACAATATACAATATTTTAGATATACGCCACAATGTTTTCTAATTTTTTTAAATAACAATATAAAAAAATAAATAATAAATTGTATTATAACATTTCATCTAAAATTATATATATATATATATATATATTTATATTTATTTATTTATTTTTAATTTTAAAACATTTCAAAATTTTAAATATATTTTGTATTATATAAAAGCCACTAAACTATTGTTAATAAATTTATTAATAATTTAGTGAAAATGAATATTGCAAAGGTAAGAGCTAAGTCTCATGAGCTTCAAAGTCAAAGGGGTTGGTTTATTCCCAAAACGCTTTTGGATGAAAGAATTTGACCCATTTGTGATCCTAAGAGAGTTGAAGATGAAAAACACTTTCCCTTGGAGTGTCTGACCCTTAGTCATATTCCTTCTCCTTTTCAAAACATTTGGCGCACTAGCAACCTTCATGACTTGTTAAGTCAACAAAACTATAGTGCACATCTTTCACTTCTTTTTTATCATAAAAATAAAATATTAAAGAACCCTGCTATAAAACCATATTGGTCAAGAATTTGACCCTTTTGCGATCCTAAGAGAGTTGAAGATGAAAAACACTTTCCCTTAGAGTGTCTGACCCTTAGTCATATTCGTTCTCCTTTTCAAAACATTTGGTGCACTAGCAACCTTCATGACTTGTTAAGTCAACAAAGCTATAGTGCAAATCTTTCACTTCTTTTTTATCATAAAAATAAAATATTAAAGAACCCAGCTATAAAACCATATTGGCCTTTGTGGACCACGACATCATCATCATCATCATCATTTTTTAAATTTCTACTATTAAAATATATTTATTATCTTTCTAATTCTTATATATATATAAAGAATAATTTCTTTATTTTTATTTTTTTAATGGTAATAAGAATATTTGTAATAATTGCAAATCTATGCCTAGATCATAGCGATACATTGGGAGTTACATTATGATTTTCTTCCATCTTCAATATCATCTACATACGGTTGAACCAAAATTACCCTCTTGGGAGTTACATTATGATTTTCTTCCATCTTCAATATCGTCTACATACTCTTGAACCAAAATTACCCTCTTAAGAGTAATACCACTGATACTAAGTATATACAAGTCTTTGGAGGTGAAAAACTTCCAATAGAACCCCAAAATTAAACCAAATTTGGAGTACACATAGCCTACTTCAAAATATAATCTTTGATTACAACATATTTCTCCCTATCCATGTTGACTAGTAGACCCGCCCCAAAAATTTTTGATGTTCGATCATAGGATTCATGCTTAATCCACTACGGGATGGAGGATAGTCAACTCTCCAAACTTCAAATTGTAACCTTGGTTGCCACATTGATCTTCTTCTTGTTTATTATTCCTTAAAATGTGTTTGAAACTAATCTTTGGGATATCTTTTGATACACCCTTAACTCGATTTAGGAAATTATCTAGAACTTTCGATTAGGGGAAGTTCTTTTGACCAATATTGAATTATTAAAAGGGAGTCACCCAACAAATTGAGAGACTATACCTAATTTTTTTTGGTAAGAAGAATGCCTTGGATCAAACCATAGACTTTTATTTATCGTCTTCCTCAAGCCCCATGAATGCTCGAAAACTTTGATTTCTTTGAGACCATAAAGGACGGCTCCCCTCCCATCACTGTTAATTTATTTATTTAGTTTTTAATTAAAAATATGATTTTCAAATATTAAAATTAATATATATATATATATATATAATATTTTATTTAAAAATTTAAAAAGTATTATATTCTTTATATTAAAAAAAAATGAGAGAAAATATTTTTCTTACTATTTTTTAAAATTAAATCACTTTATATTATCAAAATAAACTTAGAGATACATGGATGTTACATCTAGTCAACTGAGGACTTCTCTGAAGTCTCCTAGGGATACAAGTCTACCCATAATTCATAAGTTTTTTTATTATCCTAAAATACAAAAACGAGCCTTGTAACTAACCCCAAATTACAAAAATTCCCTTCATGTTGGGCATTCATCGGAACACATTGTAGGAATCCAAAAAAGTCACCAAGCATAAGCATCATTCAGATTCAAAGGAAGAGTTGGGAGCATGGTCCCTAGCACTCGATCTAGGAGGTGCAACAATGTCTGAATCACAATGCATGTGCCCTTGTACATGGGCCAACCTTGTGTCTAGCCTATTTAAGGTGAAGTGTTGTCCCTTCCCCGCACCTGCCCCACCACCCCACCACAATGCATGCGTTTCTTGGGAGGCATGGTTGTTAGAAGGTGACACACTTGTAGGAACTGCTAAAGCAATCATGGCTTGAAATGTAATAAGAAAATGACACAATTGAAACATTGTTAGGAACTAGATAACACATGATAGAGTAGTCACAAAAACCCATAGAGAAGACCACACTAATCAAAAGGATCCGTAGCTCGGTACTCCTTGTGTTGGATCGCCACATTATAACACCCATAGACACCAAGGAATTTAGTAGAACACAAAACCATAGACCACCCATAAAACTAAACTTGCAAAATTTGCACGATACTGTGTAATACCAAGAGGGTGAGAGGACATTACCCCAATTAAGTAGACTCATTATTAGAACCATCCTACCAGACATGGAACAAGACACCCACATACCAGAATTCCCCATTCTCTGCTCAAACGATGAAGTATTAGAGCCAAGAGTAATTATAATCAAAATTTCACGGATTTATCAATACCCATTGAAAGGAATCTCTGATTCCCTATTGTGAAAGCACCAACTCGCACAACCCTTTTGATCATTCTTTCATATAATTTCCATACTCACACTATTAAGGATTTCATTCTTCAAAAATATTTACTGTCATGCTCACCGAAAATCACTTATCTCAATACACCTCTAATTTGAATTACATAAATTCTGCACATTCTCTGTTGCTTATAAATAATTTAGAGCTACTAATTTTAGTTTTAACAAATGGTTGAACTTCAACTCTATACTTAAATGTTCTCTTGATTAATTGTTGTTTCCTTTCCTTAACTCTTGTGTTTTCTTGTTGTTCACTTAATTTATCTAAGTTCTTCATATGAACAATCCAAATGTATACCTTGTATGTTGTTCTGAGGTGTTCTCTGTGTTTAATTGTTGATTTTGAACAATTTTGGTGTTTACACATAGTTTAACAAGACTTCTAAATTTAGTTGGCTGCTACCTATGGACAAACTACCATATATGGTATATTGCACTAAATTCTCTGCCAAATTTTGGAGCTCTACTTTAGTTGTAATTAGCTTCACTTCTAGCTTTAGTGAGCTAACAAATATGGAGTATGGGGCCAAATCCTCCACCGAATATTGCTTCAAACCTCTAATTTCCTTGAGTGCCTAACTTGTAGCACCTTCTGCCATAAGACCACATGCTATGACCAACACTTTAAGTTTCAGGGGCTTAAACACATTATTCGACTTTGGGACTATATCTTTGTTGTGTTGCACAACGAACTTGAAGCCATGAAGGACTGAAGGCCCAGACACCATTTCATAAAAAATTTAATAAATAAAAATTTCACGAAACACGTCCACCTGGTGCATCTTCCAATGTTTTGCCAAATTACCATACTATGTCATGCTAACATCATCCATGTCACATGTCTATCTTGGGTGGTGCCATGTGTCACCTAGATTTGGCGCACTTGGCCACCTAAAAATGCCAAATCAACATGCCACATGTCCTCCTCCTATACTGTCAAGTCATCTGCTGATGTCACACTGATGTCAATGTGCCACATACACTTCCACCTCATCATTATCAACCAATAACCATGCACCATTTGTCATATTGTCATTGGGCCACGTCAATTCCCACCTGGTACCATGTCACTACCACATCACAGTTGGATACCTCGTCAGGCTCTAGAAGTGTGTTAACCTACAAGCATGTTTGGCTCCCAATGGTAAACCCATTCGTTTGATTGTGCTTTCATCTGCCATATGATCATATTTGGATCTGGACACATGATTAACCTCCATGCATTTAATTACTTTCCATCCACTTATTTCTGTCATTGTTTCTTAAGCTATGACTCTTCTTGATTGTGTCCTTAACTCTCACGTTGATTTTTTCAAAGTGTGCTAACATGTGGAACTTGGAACCTATGAGAACCTTGCGTAATTTAACCTGAAACATGTTGATACCTAATCATCAGGATTGGGTGAATATAATGTAAATAAATAAATAAGTAATATGAACAGTCATCGGGAGATGAAGTGAACAGTCTCTCCCTCATGTATATAATGAAGACCTACCTGAAGGAATGAAATATACGAATCAATTTTGGTTGAGGAGTTACTGCCTGGTCTGACATGGTATCAGAACCAGCTCCCAAAATAGTTGTAACTCCCTTCTGTTTGCTTCTCTTTGTCCACTGTCTACTGTTCTCTGTCCATTGTCTACTGCTCTCAGTCCACTATCTACTGTGCTCTATGTCCTCTATGTCTACTACGTAGTCTGTTCACTGCCTAAATTTAGAAAGCGTTGAGAGAGGGACGGCTTCAGAACTGGAATATTGTCTGAAGACGTTTTGGTGGAATATTGTCTTGCTGCGTGGCCCCAAGAGCCATCATGAGGCTGTCATTTTTTGTTTCTTGCATCAATGTTGCAGTAAATGCCATCGTAGTGAAATTTCCTACCTGGAAATGTTTTTAGGTTAAAGAAGAATACTGATGCAAGGCAAAAAAATAAATATTTCAAGCTTTTTAGCATTAGAAGTACATGTGATATTAGCAATGATTGTGAAGAATGCTGGTGCGGTGAGCGATTGTGAAGAATGTTGCTCCTGAGATTAGATTGGTGAAGACCAAATTCCGATAGCTCTGTTGCTTTTTGCATGTAAAACAATTCAAGGTGATTGGTGTCTCTGGCTTTTCATTTGAAGTAGTCGAGCTGTTTTTGTTACTAGTTCTCGTTCGATGCAAAAGGACATGGTACATGCAATTTAATCTGAAGGCTGGCACGTTGAGTAAATTGAAGTTTGAAGAACTGTTTTGAAGAAAGCTGCTTCAATAAGAACGTTGCTCCGGAACGTTGCATTGAACTATTGTGAAGAAGGCTGCTCTGGAACGCTGCGTTGAACTTTTTTGAAGAATGCTGCTTCCATAAGAACGTGGCATCTGGTATCAGACAGAGAGAAATGGAAGATTATGAAGCAATTTTTTTTTCCATATTTTGGCGCTGATTACTATCTATTATAACTTGCAAAAAAAAGAAGAAGGAAAAATTGATGAGGAAGAGATTTGATTTTTTTTTTTGAGAGTGCATAGCTAAATATTTCTTTGGGTTTCATCCTTAACATTAAAGACAAAGATAGTACAAAGCCCTATATGGAGAGAATGCCCCTTTGAATTGTAATTAGAAAAAAAATTACCACCAGAAGTACAATTTTACTGTATTTTGGCAGAAGTATTTTTTTATCAGCAGAAGTATTTTTTATAGTATGCATTCAATCATATCTATTGTGGGAATAGTTCTCACTGGCAAGGAGAACAATCCTGAGTGGTCCTGGATGATAAAACACACCCTCATTTTCAATGAGTTGTGGAAAGGAGTGTGTGTCAGAGACAGACAAAAAGCCAGAACAACCTACCTCAGACAAAGAGCTTGTCATTTGGGAAAACAAGAACAACAAAGCTTATGCATTAATCACAACATCTATAAACGAAGAGGTGAGTCGCCATATTTCGGCATTTTCAACTGCTTTTGAAGCCTTACAAAAGCTGAAAGAACTCTATGACTCACATTCTGCACTTGAAGTTGTACAACTCATGATTAAGCACTTCACTCTAGAACTGCAAAATAATGATCCTCTTGCTCTTGCATCTGAAGTAAAGTCTATAATGCATGATATAAAATCCACTAAGGTTGAGTTGGATATTCCTCTTATCACTTTTCTCAAGGCACTTTATCCTACTTACTCCAATTATCTTGAGTCACTGCAAGCAAATGGAAATCTCAAAGATATCACCTTTGACTCTCTTGTGAAAAAGTTTGCTGAAAGAGAGAAAGCTTTTGGAAAGGAGACAACCCCTGAATCTTCTGAAGAGGCTATGTGCCTTGCTCATAAAGAAAAGCATCCTGCTCAAGATTCTTCAAGAGGAATAGGTGGTCGAAGAGGAAGAGGAAGATATTTCAAAGGCACGTGGGGCAGACACTATCAAGGAGAAAATGCAGATTTACACTGAATATGTTGCAAAAGAAATGGATCACATGATGCCTCTACATGCAAGCTACCATGGGAAAAAATTGAGCAGCAAAGAAACCAAAAGAAAGGTAAAACTGATGATACAGACAAAGGTAAAGCACCTGAATCTGCTCACTATGTTGTGGCACAATGTAATATTGGAGTAAATGAAGATTTATTTAATGCTTCACTTGCTTCTTGGAAAAATGATTGGTTGCTTGATTCAGGAGCAACCTGCCACATGACTCATAGAAAAGATTTTTTTGAAGATTTCACTGACAATGTTGATGGAGCAGTATACTTTGCAGATCAATCAAAATCAAGCCATCAGGGCTTGGCACAATCAGGCTTAAGCTGCCTGGTCTTCCAGACTTTCTTCTGGATCATGTTCTATATCTCCCACAGCTCAAGAGAAACTTGTTGTCCTTGGTCCACATCCACCAGCAAGGTCACTCCATTCATATGTTTGATGGCAAGCTTGAAGTAAGAAAAGCATCTGACCACTCACTTGTCATGAGGGGAATAGAAGAAGAAAGGCTTCTCAAGCTGCAAGGAACCTTTGCTCGTGCACAACATTTCTCATATAATTCTCATAATGAAGAAGGTAACACCTCCATCAAGTTTATTGTGGCATGCTAGATTTGGACATTTGGACTATGACAGCCTCCGCTTGTTGAAGAAAAATGGTGTTGCTGGTTTGCCTACAATTCCTAGGAAATTTAAGCAATGTGATGCTTGTATTCTAGGAAAGCATAGAAAACAGTCTTTTCATGATTCACATTCAAGAGCACATAGAAAACTTGAACTCATTCATTCAGAATTATGTGGTCTAATGCCTGTTCCTTCTGCAGATGGAAATCAATATATGATGACATTTATTGATGACTACACCAGAATGTGTTGGGTTTATTTATTGAAGAACAAATCTGATGCTTTTCAAACATTCAAGAATTTTCATAAATTGATTAAAAATGATGCACAATCTCATATTGGCTCTATTCGCACTGATAATGGAAAAGAATACACATCAAATTAATTTGAAAACTATCTTCGCCAACATGGGATCAAACATCAAACAATTGTGCCTTATAATCCCCAACAGAATGGTGTAGCTGAAAGAATGAATAGGGCAATCTTAAATATCGTACGATCCATGCTCTTCTTAAAAATGTAAAGATAATGTTTTGGGCTGATGCTATTCTATGTGCTGCATATATAAAGAATAGATGTCCATCTAGTGCTATAAGAAACAAGACTCCATATGAAATATGGTATGGACATGTTCCTTCGGTAAAACATCTCAGGATCTTTGGTTCCACATGTTATGCTTTGATACCAAAGGTACATACAAAAAACTTGGTGCTAGAAGTCGTAAGTGTATCTTCTTGGGGTATTCAAACACCTCCAAAGCATACCACCTCTATGATGAAGAAAATAAAAAGTTTGTTATATCTAGAGATGTAATTTTTCTTGAATCATCCAAATCTGACAATTTTGTTGAGCGGCAACTTGATCGCTTGGATAGATTCGCAAAAACGAAATCATTTCAAGAGAATTTGATAATCAGATTCCACATCTTGAAGGGGGGATTCCTATACTAGATCAACATGTGGAATCTTCTTCTGAGGAACACTCTCCCCCGCATGAAACTCCAACAACAAATGATTCTTTAAGTGATGTGATTAATAGAATTGGGAGACTCAATCTTGTTTCAGTCTCAACTCAATCAACAAAGCAGCCTGTACCATCTGAGAAAGGTCCCCCAAAGTGGCTGACAAAGACACTTGAAAGTGTTCATCCTAATGAGGTAGGAAAGACAGGAACTAGAAATTCAAACTGACAAAATGGAGGTGATGTGGATGACTCTAATTCACTTGTTGATATGGATGTTTCTTATGATTGTGAATTGAACTTGTCTACAGATTTTGAACCAACTTCCTTCAAAGAAGTTGCTTCTCATGATGAATGGAAAGAAGCAATGCAAAAGGAGTATGATTCTCTCATAAAGAACGACACTTGGAAGGTTGATCCTCCATTAGGAACCAAACTAGTTGGCTGCAGGTGGGTCTACAAGAACAAGTATAATGTTGATGGCTCACTTGACAAGCAGAAAGCTAGGCTTGTGGCAAAAGGTTTTACACAGAAGGAAGGGGTTGATTATGAGGAGACTTTTGCCCCCGCAGCAAAATGGGCTACCATCCGGACACTCTTTGCACTAACAACTGAGAACGGTTGGAAAGTCCACCAAATGGATGTAAAAACTGCTTTCTTAAATGGAGATCTAAAAGAAAATGTTTTTATGTCCGATCCTGAAGGATTTGCTGTGAAAGGACATGAACATAAAGTATGCAAACTAGTGCAGTCCTTGTATAGACTTGGAATGTCAAGATATCCATTTAGGATACAAATATTATATTAAATAAAATGAATATTAATGAATTACAAATGAGAATGAGAGACTCGTTTATATACCAAGCAAGTGTCTCTTCATGAAAAGTCATGTCCTATTAGACATGCCTCTTCAACCTAATTACTAGCTTAACTAACTATTATTTATGATTATTATACAGTGATATGGGGTTTAAAGGTAAGTTTCGCTGGGTGAAACCCACGAGATGAAGGTTCAAATCTCATTGAGTATATATATATCTTGTTGTGTCTTGGCTAGAAGAGTAGGCGACCCCACAGCGGACGTCTCGGCTCTTGTTGAGGCATAAGTTAGTATGCAAACTAGTGCAGTCCTTGTATGGCCTCAAACAAGCACCGTGAGCTTGGTATGAAAAACTAACTGAGCATCTTCTGAAACTCAATTTCAAACATTGTGATCTTGATGATGCAACTTTATTTGTCAATAAAGTTGGAAAAATACTTGTATATCTTGTGGTATATGTAGATGAGCTTTTGATGACACGGAACAATGAAAGCTACATTGCATCCATAAAGAAGGAATTCGAGAAAAGTTTTGAAATGACTGATTTGGGCTATGTTCATGACTATCTTGGCATTGAAGTAACCCAACATTCGAAGTCCATATTTATTTCTCAAAAGAAATACATTGGAGATCCGTTGAACAGGTTTGGCATGACAGAGTGCAATCCTCTTACTACTCCAATGGAACAAAACTTAAAGCTCACATCTATTGAAGGAAAAGAATTTGAGGATGCAACAAAGTATAGACAGCATGTAGGAAGTCTCAACTACCTAAATACAGAGTGCAATCCTCTTACTACTCCAATGGAACAAAACTTAAAGCTCACATCTATTGAAGGAAAAGAATTTGAGGATGCAACAAAGTATAGACAGCTTGTAGGAAGTCTCAACTACCTAAATACAGAGTGCAATCCTCTTACTACTCCAATGGAACAAAACTTAAAGCTCACATCTATTAAAGGAAAAGAATTTGAGGATGCAACAAAGTATATATAGCTTGTAGGAAGTCTCAACTACCTAAATACTACCAGACCATACATTTTGTTTGCTGTTGGAATCCTATCGAGGTTTATGCAAAAGCCTTGTGAGGGACATTGGTCTGCTGCAAAAAGAGTTCTAAGGTACTTGAAGGGAACTCAAGACTTTGGAATCAAGTATACACAAGTGGACGACTTCAGCTTGATTGGATACTCTGATTCAGACTTCGATGGAGACAAAGAAAATGGGTTATCTACTTCAGTATATGCTATGAGTCTTGGATCAGGATCTATCTCTTGGACATCATGCAAACAATATGTTCCAACAAATTCCACAACAGAAGCAGAATACGTGGCAGCAGTTGAAGCAACAAAAGAAATTGTGTGGCTCAGGAAAATTATTGAAGATTTGTAGGTAAAACAAGTACAATCAACTTCACTCATGATTGACAATACCTCTGCAATAAATTTGGCCAAGAACCCAAAGTTCCATGATCGAACAAAGCACATTATACTAAATATCATCTGATTCGACATCATGTTGAGGCCAAAAGAATCCATCTCCGTCATTGTTCCACAAATGAGCAAATTGCAGACATCTTCACCGAAGCGCTTGGAAGAGAAAAGCTTGAACGATTCAGAATGATGCTTGGACTCACCAACATCCCTTCAGATTAAGGGGGGGAATGTTGACACCTAATCCTTGTGATTGGGTGAATAAATGTAAATAGATAAATAAGAAATATGAACAGTCATCGGGAGATGAATTGAACAGTCTCTCCCTCATGTATATAATAAAGACCTACGTGATGGAATAACATATACGAATCATTTTTGCCTTGAGGAGTTACTGCTTGGCCTGACATCCCCTAATATCAATTTAGGTGGTGTGGTATTTCTCCCCGAGTGAAGCCCTTGTGTTCACACCTACCCTAGCCATAAATGAGCAACATTGTGTTAACTCAATGCTATGAAGGAATACTTAGATAAGGCCATCCATGCAATGATTTGATTATCTTAAATTTGGGTATTTGAAGGATAGACCATGATAAGGGTACTCTAAAGATACAACTAGGTCAAACAATCTTCTTAAATCATATAAGCATGGTCCAATACAGTACATGAATACAACAATGGTTTATTTGTTAACTCGTGATTAGAATCATAAGTGGAAAAGATATCCTCTCGTTACCCCTAAATGTTAGTGGGTAATGTTGCCAAAATTTCTCTGAACTTAATTGTTTCCAGTCACTCAAATTAATAGCAAGAAGATTTTGTAGCCTTTTTTAATTGCTAAATAAAACGTCATAATGGTTACATGTTTCTATGTTTCTGTAATATTTATTTTTTTACAATTAATTTATATAGAGTTTCTATCCGTTCTTCTCTCATTAATTAAGTAGAAAATGTATTTACACTTCTTTCCTTTCAAAGAAACAAAAAAAACTAAATATATAAATACTCTTTATTTAATTAAATATATGAATAGTTTATTTCAATTAAAATAAATTATTTATATTTTACATAACTTGCTAATACTTAAATACCATACTTCAATCCAAATTTCAACCTATTCCAATCTCAAATTTCAACACATCTCTAATCGTTAATTAAAAAAATTTATCTTAAATTATTTTCTATTTTAAACCTAACTTACTAAATCTTAAATACCATATTTCAATCTCAAATTTCTAACATATATCTTATCGTTAATTAAAATAAATATCTTAATAAAGAACCGGGGATGCAACATATCATTGACCCTACGATAAGAAAGTATCCAACCCTTCCTTTTATGGATTATTTCACCTCACATTCAAACAAACAATGTAGGTAGACATGGTCACATTGATCTATTTTATTTGCGTAATTAATTATGTGAAAAACAACGAACCCTATAGAGGAGGCTTTGAAAGTCCTCCATTTGATTTCCTAAATTTTGTTGTATCTTCAAACTAACGGACGTTGTCAAATAGTGGTAGCTTGCGTATAAAGAATGATGAAAATGGGGTATGTATGTATGTATGTCATTCAATAATTACGAATATATAAAAGAAGTTGAAGGTGTGGTTAAAACATTTTAATTTAACACTACCCACTAAACATTTTAATTTAACTCAAACTTTGTTTAGCTCCTCCATAAAGACGTATACTTTCTTTTAGCTCCTAGATAAAGACATAACATTAGAGAAGTGTGACAAGACAAAAACATTTATGGCACATGATATATCACACGTGTTTACACTTACACGGATGCCACGTCCATGTCAATTTCATAAGTAACCACTCCAAACTAGGTTTGGACATGTTGAGTTTGCGAAATATATTGGATGGAGAGCTTAAAAACCTTCCGAAAATCCATTTATTATAGTTATAAATTTATATAAAATGGCTGTAGAATTTGTTTTAGTTTTGTTTTATGGTTGTTTTTATTTTTCGTAATAAAATAATTAATTTTTATATAAAATATAAAGTTTTGATGGTTAATTTAAATAGGTGGAGTTATGGAATGTTACCGCTTTATTTTTTTAGTTTTTTTTTATGTTTTTATTTTTTTTTAATAATAATTATTTTTTATAATAAAAATATAAAGTTTAAAGGGTTAGTTTAATTGCTTATGGAATGTCAGGGGTATTTTTTTTTACATTTCCAATATTTAATGGGTTGACAAGAAGTGATGCCTTCAGGTAGATCCCTCGAGTAGATCTCTTCAAGTAAATTTTTTGGATTGAGTAGAACCCTTCAAGTAAAATCTTTTGGTTGGATCTATGAACAATGTTATGCTGGACGTAATGATCACTTATCTCCATATTTTGTGAACAAATCCAATAATAATAAATATAATAATATAAAGTGTTCTTATAAATTTTATTCTTAAGTTTTTCAATTTTCATTATTATAGGCCTAATAAGTATACAATCTTGTAACTAACTCTTTGAATAAAAAGAATTAATTAAATTATGAATCTCTTTCTTTGTTTTACTTTCTTTTAGGAAAAGCTTTTGATATTGATGTATTACTTGATACGATATAAAATAATGAAAACTTATGCATTTGAGTAACCTTATTCTTGAATAGAGATTTCCATGCATACCTTAGGTCCTTTCCTCTTCCCTAAACCATTGGATTTGTAAGATTGATATTGTATTCACCTACTAGTGGGGCTTGGTAGGTTCTTGCCTTTTTAGGACAAGCTTATCATCTCTTAGTGTTCAAGTTTAGTCTTGTAATCTTCTCATATTTTTCTACTCATAGTTCTCCTTACTTTCCTTTCCCATGGGCCTTAAATATATTGATATTCTCTTTTGAAAATTCTTTTGTTATTATCTTTGGTTGTTACATCATTTTAGATTGTTATTTTCTACCTCTTTTATTTATTGGCCTAATAGTTCTCCTTACTTTCCTTTCCCATGGGCCTTAAAGATGTTGATATTCTCTTTTGAGAATTCTTTTCTTATTAGATTGTTATTTTCTACATATTTTATTTATTGGCCTAAATGGATTTTGGCCTAATTAATTGGAATTTTGCATAGACTACTTAGGCAAGTGGCAATTAAATTTACCAAAATTAGGGAAAAATTTAAGGGTGGCAATTTATTTGAACAAAGCTTGATGATAATTTTATAAAATTATTAAAATTTATAAGGTAAAAAGAAAATCTTATCCTATAAAATTTGTATGAATCAATTTTAAGAAAAGTAGAAATTATCTGAAATTTTAAATCTAGCCCATTTGAAATTGTTCATAATTATGGAAAAAAAATCACTTGAAAGGATGTCTCTCTCTAATTCTTATTGGTGCACAATCCCTATTTATTTATAGCTCTAGAAGTGTCCATAATTATGGGAAAAATTGCACTTGAAAGGATGTCTCTCTCTAATTCTTTTTGGTTCACAATCCATATTTATTTATATCTCTAAAAGTGTCCATAATAATGGAAAAAAATGCACTTGAAAGGATATCACTCTCTAATTGTTGTTCGTGCCCAATCCATATTTATTTATATCTCTAAAATTCTTTGATCTAAATACACTTTCACACATCTTGTCCATCATTATGGAAAAAATTGCACTTGAAAAGATGTCACTCTTTTATTCTTATTGGTCCACAATCCATATTTATTTATATCTCTAAATTTCTTTTATCTAAATGCACTTTCACATATCTTTTGGCACAAGAATACAATTTTCCTTGTAAATGTATCAATCTATATTTTTCCCAATAGTTTTAAAGGTGTCTTTATCCTTGAACATCAATGGGAGGTGTGTCCATAACTATGGGAAAAAAAGAACTTGAAAGGAAGTCACTCTCTAATTCTTGTTGGTGCTAATTCTTATTGGTGCACAATCCATATTTATTTATATCTCTAAAAGCCTCTGATCTAAATACACTTTCGCATATCTTTTTCGCATAAGAATACAATTTTCCTATTGAATATATCAACCTATATTTTTCCCAATAATTTTAAGGGTGTATTTAATACAAGTTTCCTTTTGAATGTATCAAATTATATTTTTCCCAATAGTTTTAAAGGTGTCTTTATCATTGAATATCAATGGGGAGGTGGGGATTATCTTGATATTTTTAAAGGTGTCTTTATCCTTGAATATCAATGGGAGGTGGAGAAACTATCATATCATATTCTAGTTTGAAGTAAAAACACCAACAAGATAAGAACGTTCCTTGAGGTCCTATGAGGTAAATACATAAGTTAAATATCAAATTATATTCATTTATTCTAGAATTAAAATAGCAAGTGTAAATGAATTTACCTAGATTTTTACATTAGGGAATCAATGCTCTACTTTTGTATTCTTTAGATTAGGCTAGAGGCCTACTATTTTTTTGAGTGATTTTTCTATGGACCTACATATATAAGTTTTAGCTAGTGGATGGAGTCCAACCATTATTGGATAATTAGAATTTAGAATTCTTCAATCTCATAACATATTGCTTCTTGTTGGGTTATCTTGGTAGATGAAGATCTCATATTCATTTAATGTGTATATTAATGTGATTTACACATGATATCTCTTACACTTATAAAAAAACCACCTCAATCTAAAACTAATCATAACTAGAGAAACTAATCATAACTAGAGAAATGATTTAATTTGAACGTAGTCGCTAGTTGAAATAGTGTTTCATATTTCAAGATGGTAGTGATTTGATCTTGTATATTAGATGTGATGGTTTGGGAAAACCCTAATGTTAAGGGAACTCTCTCATGCCATTAGAGAGTTCTATTTTGTATGAAATCGTCATTCTAAGTTTTTCTACAATAACAAACTAAATAGTCCCAATTATAATCGTAATTGACTACTAAATTTAATAAGAACTTACTAAAATAGTACTTATTAACATCCAAATGAGCTATCCAATTAGTTTTATGACACACCTACTAATCTTCATGTTTATCCTTCCTTTGCCTTCATAAACCCCCACAATTTTTCTTACTATGGTCATGCTTGCTTCTTCCTTCCCTTTCCTTCACCTTCATAAACCCCCACAATTTTTCTTACTATGGTCATGCTTGCTTCTTCCTTCCCTTTCCTTCAGAAAAGCCAACATCCATATCCACAATTATACCCATGTGTTTCTTATGAAGTTGAATCATTGTGAAATCCAAATGAAAGCAACATCTTTTTTGTTTCAATTTTTGAATTGGTCTGTGTATGTCATTATTTCCGTGGCATATAAAGAAGAGAAATGCCTATAAATTAATTTTCTTAGAATCAAAAATATAAATGCCCGCTATTCAAAAATATATGTACCTATACAAATGTCATTTATTAAATTCTAAAATCAATTTTATACTAATTAGAATATAATTTTTTATTTTCCATTTAAATTTATTAATACCTATAAAATTAGTTTTTTCTTATATTTTTAACTACTAAAATTTTTAATTTGCACAATTTATTTCTATTTGTGATATCTTTATGACTATTATCTAACAAGCACAATATATTTAATTACATTGATACAAACGCTTGTTTTCAAGTTCAGTTATAAGGTTATGTCATTACTTTAAAAAATTGTCATTTTTTAAATAATTTTTATTATTTAAATTATTATATTTCCATGAGGAGACATTAAACCCTTATATTGTCTTAACTTTCATATAAGTTATGTCATTACTTTAAAATGCTATTTTTTTAAAATTAATTATTTCTTTAAAATATATCATAATCAAGGTAAATAGGAGTGTTTATTTTATACAATTAAAGATATTAGAGCTTCAACCCTTACACTATTACTACCCATGCTTACTATAATATTTCAAATTCCTTAACATATTGCATATGCCATCTTGTGGACTAACTGATCTTGTAAACATACATTTATTTGAGATCATAAATCTTATTTATTCCATCAAAGGATGCCCATAACAAAATAGGCATGTAGAAAACCAAGCACTAGTTATTAAATTTAAAAGAAAAAAAGATATTTTAGCATAGTAGAAATTCCTTATAGTAAAATAGGGACCATCATGGTAGGATGATTTTGCACTAGTTTCTTTAGGAGTTCCTCCCAATGAGCATTGGTTTATTGTCCAATGCGTTATTCATATATGAGGAACTCTTCTCTTCTAACTTGAGTATACATCAATAAGATATTGATTTGATAATAGGGATATTGATGTTTTCCCCACAAATTTCCAAATCCCCCAAAGACATGTTTTATACCTTATGGGTCATGTTGCTTGTGCAAGTTGGTAATTTATAATATCTAGGGCTGGTTTAAGGGAACAATTATCACATCACAATAAGAATTTATCTAAACAAAAAACTTTTAATTTGCAAAACCACTTAATATATATTTTCTATTCCCCTTATTAAAACATGGTTCTTTCTATGTTATATTATTCTAATATGTTTTATATTGTTTCCTAGGTTTCCTCTTATTTATGAAGTTGCTTCAATCCCTAAGTTAATTATGTTGAGTCTTCTCATTCCTTTTAAATGAAATAAATACATTTCTAATTTTCTTTCATTCAATTAAAACCTGTAACACTAACAAAAAGTTAATTAATATCATTTTGTATCTTGCTTAACCCCTTAGAATTTTGTTAAGATAAAACTAAGATACACTACTCCTTATACTATTCACCTATAATTTACATTAATAAATATTTAA